>OZ024743.1:208008140-208013140 GCA_964016885.1 Eledone cirrhosa
GCCGTCTGTCGTCAGTGAAGATTTCCTCAATCTCATTCCAGAAAGTCCTGTGAAAGTAGCTCTCGCAGAACCTCCGACGCTTGTGGAGGTTGCAGTGGCTATTTCGAAGCTGAACAGTGGAAGATCTCCAGGTATGGATGGCATACATGCTGAGCTCCTACAATATGGTGGTGAGAGACTCCTGCAACATCTTCACTCTTTGTTTGGCAGGATATGGGCTAATGAATCCGTACCTGAGGACTGGAGAGATGCAGTAATGGTGGTCTTGTACAAGGGAAAGGGTAACAGGAACGATTGTGGGAACTACAGAGGTATATCATTGCTTTCTGTCGTAGGGAAAGTTTTATATAGGGTGCTTCTGGACCGTCTGCTGACACACATTGCAGATTGTGTTCTTCCTGAAAGTCAATCTGGTTTTCGTGCTGGACGCGGCACTACTGATATGATCTTCTCAGCTAGACAGCTCCAGGAGAAGTGCATGGAACAAGGCTTGGATCTGTATCAGGTTTTTGTCGATCTGACAAAAGCTTTCGATAATGTTAACAGAGATGCATTATGGAAGGTTCTCCAGAAACTTGGTTGCCCTGATAAGTTCCTTGCGTTAGTTAGGTCTTTCCATAACGACATGAAGGCTTGGGTTAATGTCGGGGGTAACATGTCGGAGCCTATCTCAGTAAAAAATGGAGTGAAACGGGGATATTCCAGCACCGACCCTGTTTGCCATATACTTTGCAATGGTTTTCTGTATTGCATTCAGGAATTGCGAGCATGGTGTTTACATCCGATATCGAACCTCAGGCAGCATATTTAACATCAGGCGTTTTGCTGCGAAGACAAAAGTATTTACATCAATCATAAGAGACCTCTTGTATGCAGATGGTTGCGATCTTGTAGCACACACAGAGAGTGATATGCAGCACATTTTGAGTGCATTTTCTGATGCTTGCACTGCCCTAGGTCTGACTGTCAGTCTCAAGAAAACCGTCGTCATGTACCAACCTGCCCCTGGTAAGCAGTACACTGAACCAAACATCTATGTGTATGGCAAACGACTTGGAGTGGTTGATCAGTTTGTCTACCTGGGAAGCACTGTCAATCGATACGGCAACCTTGACAGTGAAATCTCACTCAGGATTAGGAAAGCAAGTGATGCTTTCGGAAAGCTAGAAAGGCGACTCTGGGGTCGGCGAGACATATGCAGGAGGACAAAGGTAAAGGTGTACAGGGCATGTGTGCTCTCTTGTCTTCTTTATGCCTGCGAGACCTGGGTCACATATCGACACCACCTTAAGCAATTGGAGCGTTTCCATCAGATGTGTCTCAGACGGATCCATGGCGTTCACTGGAGGGACCACATCAGTGATGTCGAGATTTTGGGAAGCTCTATATGTGACAGTATAGAAGCTCTTGTGCTTAAGCAACGACTCCGTTGGAGTGGTCACCTTGCCAGGATAAAGGATTCTAAAATACTAAAACAACTCTTTTATGGAGAGTTGGTAAAAGGAAAACGACCGCCACATAAACCAAAAAAGAGGTATAAGGATTCCTTGAAAGCCTCTCTGAAAGACGCTAACATCTCTGCTGATCGTAATAAATGGAGAAAGACTGTATATGAGGGAAAAGTTGCCTTTGAGGCATCTCGAATCGCATACGAGAAAGTAAAGCGGAATGTGAGGAAGGGCATTGCTGTTGCACTTCCAGACGGCGAGGGTCCTCCTATGGTGCTGACATGCAGCGTATGTGCGAGACTCTGCCTAAGCAAAGCTGGACTCGAAAGTCATCTTCGCAGTCATAAAGTAAAGCCAGTGGTTGACTACCAGGCTGCTGTTGGAGATGCTACTCATCATGCTTGCCAAACATGTGGTAGAGAATGTAAATCAGCAGGAGGGCTCAAGCGACATGCAAAAGTACACGAACTCCAACCACAGCCGACTATTCCCAGTGAATATTTTGGTTGCCGACTCTGTGCAAGACATTTTAGATCATTGGCTGGGCTAAAAAGCCACATTCGATCGCAGCGCTGTTAGTTGCTATCGTGTGTGTGTGTAGATATGCTTATGTGTGTGCGTGTGTGTGTATATATATATGTATCCTTCCCCTACGAGAAGTAAGGTAAGTGGTCTTTCCCATCTTTTCCACTCCTTTTCAACATGACCTCACTCAGAATAGGCAGCATAAATGCGCGTGGCTTGGGGTCGTCATGGAAGCAGGGCCACCTGCTCAACGACCTCAGGTCACTAAACATAGATGTAGTGGCCATCAGCGAGACCAGAATCTCCGAAGCACGGGCCTTCGCACCGATCTTCGGCGGCTACGATGTGTACGCATCTCCCAGCCGTCCGGGATCGGGGGGGGAGGAGTTGCTGTGCTTTTTTGGAGAGGTTTGGATCTTGCCATACGGGCCATCTTCCTGGACCCAGAAGGTAAGTTGGTGGTGCTGGACATGACCAGCGGAGAAGGGCAAGCTTTCAGGTTAGTGGCCGTCTATGCCCCGACAGGAGCAGGGCGGCCTGATTTCTTCCGGCGTCTGGAGACCTTTCTTGGAACGTCCCGCTCTTTAGTGTTAGTGGGCGACTGGAACGGGATCTTAGATGCATGCTGGGACTGTGTGGGATTAGTGGATAGGGAAGGAGGATGCAAGAGTCTCACCAACCTGCTCAGGCGTTTTGAACTGTCTGACAGGTACCGAATGGATTTCCCGAATGTACCAATGTGGACTTGGACAAATCACATAGGGTCCTCCAGATCATATCTAGATAGAGTATTTTGTAGGGAAATAGATAGGTCTAGCATAGGCTGTCCACAATTCAAGATAGTCAGCTACACGGACCACAATTTCGTGATCTGTGTGCTTGACTTAGATAGGCTTCATAGACGAGGACCCGGCTACTGGAAGATAAACGCGTCCTTACCAGCGCACAAGGCCTACAGAGACCGGATTAGCGAACTAGTTAAGCGGGCGTTGACGGGGGCCATCGTCAACAAGTGGTGGTTTGCTCTGAAAAGAGCAATTAGAATAGAGTCCATTAGGTTTAGTAAGGCTTTAGCAATAGAGAAAAATAGAGCAGAGGGAGAACTAGTTAGAAAATTAGACGAGGTGCTTAGCAAAGGCATCGCGACCGACGTACTTGCGGCGAAATTGGCCCTTGACCAATTTTTCAATGCAAAGCACGAAGGCTGTGTTGTCAGAGCTAGGGTGCGTGCTCTCAGACACGAGGGGACGAAAGCCATTCAATGGGCCCGAGTGGCGGAGGCGCGTCGTGGCAATAAAGCCACGATCCAGTCTTTGGTGGACCACGACGGGTGCATGCTACTCGATCCCGGGCAAATGTGTGAAGCTTTTCAGTGACACTTCGCTCAACTGTTCGGGGGCAGTGGCGGGCCGGATCGAGGGATGGACTTTAGTGTCTACCTCGACGGACTGCCGTGGCTTTCGGCCACTGAGGCGGAGTGTTGCGAAAAGCCGATAACAACCGCTGAAGTACGGGAGGCAATGACTGGCTGCACAAGGGGTAAATCGCCTGGTTTAGATGGTCTGCCCTATGAACTTTACGTACAGATGCCAGACTTGTTCGGAGGCCTCTTGGCGGACGTCTACTGCAACTGGCAACAGAACGGGAGAATTCCTAGCTCTGTGAGCCGAGGAGCGGTGGCGCTGCTGAGAAAGGATCCGAACAAGGGGGATAACATAGATAATTTTAGGCCCATAACTCTGCTAAACACAGAGTTCAAGATTTTGGCCAAGGTGCTAGCAAAGAGGATGGCGCTTGTCGGTGGTCTGGTGGGAGAGGCACAGACATGCGCCATTCCCGACAGATCCATCCACGACAACCTCCACCTCATGCAATACATCGTAGAGAGGGTAGCTAGGGAACCTGGCACGGGTGGGTCTTTGATCAATTTAGATCAATCGAAAGCCTTCGATAGGGTCGACCATCGTTACCTAGCGGCAGTCCTGAGGGCGGCTGGCTTTGGGCCCATCTTCAGAGGCTGGATCGCTGCCATGCACAGCGACATCTGCTCTGTAGTGAGAGTGAACGGTCACCTTTCGGAACCGTTCAACATCATGCGCTCGGTCCGCCAAGGATGTCCCCTCTCGTCCCTATTGTACGTATTGACTCTCGAGCCATTACTGCACAAACTGGAGACGTTGAGGGGGCTCCCGCGCTAACTAGGATGCGGAAGATCCATGTCAGCATATGCGGACGATGTCACCGTAGTGGTGTCGAACGCCAAACACATCGAGGCGATCGGCACTACACTAAGAGAATACGAAGCGGTGACAGGAGCAATGATCAACCAGGAAAAGTCAGTGGGCCTGCAGCTCGGCACCTGGAGAGGCAGGTCCATGCCATCCAACAGCGTCGTCGGGCGCTGGACGGATGGACCGGTTAAATTGCTAGGGGTCTGGTTCGGTCCAGACCTCCAGACGGACAAAAACTGGGACGAGGTGACGAGCAGGGTGGCTTCTCTCACCCAGTAATGGGCCGAGAGGAAGCTATCCCTGAAAGGTCGAGCGGAGGTGGCTAACGCGTACATCACGTCCGTCATCTACTACTGCCTGACCGTCGTACCTTGTCCTAAGCCCCGCCTGACTGCGCTGGAGCGTTTGCTCTTTCACTTCTTGTGGAAGGGACGCGCTCCGATGGTCAGGTGGTCCATCTGCTGTCAACACCCGCTACGTGGAGGGCTGGGCATGCCGTGGCTGATGATGCGCAGACACGCGCTCAGGCTATGACATCTCCATCTCTTCCTCGACGGTGATCAGGTGTGGTCGCCGTTTGCTAGACACGTCTTTCCCCAGCTCGTCTCCTTGACGGAGCTGCAGTCCTGGGTCAAGCGAAGACCGAGAGGGAGCGCTTGGAGACTGGAATGTCTTCAGGCGCTCACAGCCCTCGACCAATCGGGCAATGTGATCGGTGGAAACTCCACCTTGGCGTTCTATAGGGGATTAGTGGAGGGTAAGAGCGACGACGTACTTGGAGAAACTCTAGGCATCG
>OZ024743.1:208023140-208025640 GCA_964016885.1 Eledone cirrhosa
GTATAAAGAAATTGTTACACCATCACCATAAATATACATATATTTATAACTTCACACTGTATAGAACATGATAAACACAAAAATAAGTGATGTTACTTTAACTTGTTATTCATTGTTCACATTTCTTTCTCTAAGGTCTCAAATAGTCATCACCCTCCTGTTTATTCATTTTTCATATATATATATAGGAGGCACATGGCTTAGTGGTTAGAGCATTGGGCTTGCAATCGAAAGGTTGTGAGTTCAATTCTCAGACCGGGTGATGTGTTGTTTCCTTGAGCAAGACACTTTATTTCACATTGCTCCAGTTTACTCAGCTGTAGAAATGAGATGATAGGACTGGGATCCCTATCATTCCACTGCAAAGTGGTCATGGAGGTGCCACGGCAAAAAAGCACCCAGTGCACACTGTAAAGTGGACGTGTAGGCGCCACGGAAAAAAAAAAAGCACCCAGCACTCACTGAAAAAGAGGTTGGCGTTAGGAAGGGCATCCAGCTGTAGAAATCAAGCCAGAATCAGTTCCTGTCCCACCCTTGCAAGCAGGGAAAAGCGGATGTAAAATGATGATGATGATATATATATATATATATTTATTATTATTATTATCATCATCATTGTTTTAACATCCACTTTCTCTGCTAACAAGGGTTTGCTGGGTCTACATAGACCAAGGCAGTACTAAAACGAATACACAGGGGAGGTTGTCATGTCTTCGACACAACTAAGGCTCTTCCCAACCCTTTATTTAGCAGGGTGCCATTGGGGTCGATAAAATAAAGCATCAGTAATGCACTGGGATAATTGCTGGCCTTGTGCCAAAAGTAGAAACAATTATTTTAGTATATGTTGGTGTGATAGGTCAGTCATAAACTAGTTTTGATTTTCATTAAAACTAAACCAAATATTAAATACATCAATATTTTTTCTTGTTTTTATTTCATTTTTATTTAATTAAATTGACCTCCATTGGGTCATTGGTAAGAACTTTGGTGAAACTCCTTTACTTTTCAGCTCTTCTTGAAAACTCTTCAATTTGAAGGAAATCACTCCCCTCTCTCTGCCACATTCATCATCCTCATCACCACCCCATCATAAACATTGTCTTCACGTCAATGATGATGATACGCTTGCTAGAAGGAAGGATGACCCTCAAACAATGATGTTGCTGATGATGGTAGTGTCACTGTCTCATAGACTAGATATCTCTCCAATGCTTGATATATATATTGCATAAATGAACATTTTTTCTTGCATAAATCAAATTCTTGACAGAAATAGTGCTATGATGGTTATTTTCATGTATCAAACTCCCTATTAAAATGAGGTCTTCCTGTACCTCTGCTGCCACTGCTGTTATTTATGAGACTGTGTGAAAATGGTAATAAACAAAATATCACAATTCACATCAGAATTTATCATTGGATATAAATTTACAACTTCCTGGTTTTATATATATATATATATATATATATATATGGAAACAAATGAAACAAAATTTCATTTCTCACTTTTAGTACGGATGTTACTTAAATATAAGTATGTATACGTACATACATATATGTTTGTTTACAAACATACCGGGCATTATAATAAATGTTCGATAAATCCATACGTACATATATATATATGTGCATGTATGTATATATATACATACTACTGTACGTCTGTATACATATATGTATGTACGTATACATACTTATATTTAAGTAACAGCCATACTAAGAGTGAGAAATGAAATTTTGTTTCATTTTTTCCATTTATCGTTTTCGGTGCGCCCGGCCGATTAACTCACTCGATATGCAAATTAGGCTGCTCAGCCGTTAATATGCATAAGGAAAGGGTATACTTTCAGACATTCAATCATCTGGCAGGAAGGTATACGGTGCTGACGATAGTTAATAAGCTTGAAACTAGTACATCGTTCCTTTGTCAGTGTTGAACAAAAGGGCAACGATGGTTGCTAAACACTGTACGGCTTAATTTGGGATGTTTGTTTACGAACAAACCGAGCATTATAATAAATGTTCAGTGAATCCATACGTACATATATATGTGTGCATGTATGTGTATATATACATACTATTCTATGTATACATATATGTATGTACGTATACATATATATATACATATGTATGTATATATATATACATATGTATGTATATATATATATATATATATATATTTATATATTTGTATGTATATATATTTGTGTGGTTAATTATGCTGATTGGGAATAGAGATGATGTATATATATTATCAATTTATTCTCTGGACATGTTTTACTCTAGTATATATATATATGTATGTATATATATTAGTTTTGCGAGGTTTTTTATATGAAATCGTGTGTCGAAACAGATATTGTTATATTTGGGGAGGGTCATATTTGCGTAATATTGCCAGAATTAATAACAGAACACACTCACTGTTTGGTTGGTTTTCGCTTCTCGCTGTCTTTTATATATATATATCTGCGGTCTAACTTACTCGGTCCTCAAT
>OZ024743.1:208030640-208033140 GCA_964016885.1 Eledone cirrhosa
AATGTTGCTGTGTTTGATGATGTCAGTGATGTCATTAATATAGATGATGAAGAGAAGTGGGCCCAACACAGTGCCTTGTGGGACCCCACTACTGACTTTGGCTGGGCTGGATTTGACTCCCTCAACTACAACATGTTGGGTTCTGTTTGACAGGAAGCTCTTGATCCACTGCAGCAGCTTTCCAGTGACACCAATATTGGACAGCTTTCTCAGTAGAATGTTATGATCAACCCTGTCAAAGGCCTTGCTGAAATCAAGGTAGATAACATCAGTGTTGGAACCCTCTCCCAAGGCTCTCAAAATGTCATCAAAGTGATGCAGTAGCTGCGTCAGGCAATCCCTTCCATTACGGAATCCATGCTGGTTGGAGTTCAGCATATTGTTACTCTCAAGGAAGTGGGTCATTCGCGATCTCACCACTCTCTCAAATACCTTAATGATATGAGAGGTGAGTGAGATTGGACGGTAATTCACGGCAAGGGATTTGTTTCCCTTTTTGAAAACTGGGACAACAGACTGGGATAGAAGGTTTTCTGGCACATATCCAGCATCCAGTGAGTTCCGCCACAGATTGGCAAGAGGAGATGCAAGTTGGCGTTGACACGCCTTCAAGACACAAGCAGGGAACCTATCGGGACCTACTGCTGAATTATGCTTGATTTCCTTTATTGCCGCCAAGACATCAGGGGCGCCAAACGTTATGTCCGATAAGGTGTAATGGGGAGTAACATCGCTGATACAGCCCAGATCGGCCATATCAGGATTGCTGAAAACAGAGCAGTATTGTTTCTGCAGTATCTCACCCATGGTTTTAGCATTGTCTTGAAGAGTGCCATTTTCATCAATTAGAGGGCCAACAGTAGAGCCAGTGATTTTGTGTTTTTTTGCAAATGAAAAGAACACTTTGGGATTGAGTTTGATCTTCTCAATGGCCCAGGCCTCTTCAGCTCTTCTCTGATTGTTGATGAGGGACATTATGTTGTTTTGGAGGTTATGTTTTTTTAATCTCTAGTGATGAAATGGCAGTCAAGTTGATGTGTTGCTGCTGACAGTATTTCAGCTTGTTGATTTTTTTGTTCGTTCTCTTAATTTTTCTGATGAGCGTTTTTCTATTTCTAGGGATTCTGCTCTTAGATTTGTTTATAGTTCTTAATGGGGTGTGTTTAGCACATATGTTTGTAACAGTGTCCACAAATGTCTGCCAGGACTTTTTGATGTTAGTGGGTGTATGAGTGTGCGTGAAGGACCAGTCGACATGTGCAAGATCATGACTGATCGCTTCCCAGTTTGCATTGTGGAAATTCATAGCGTCAAACGGATGGACAGGAGAGATGACATTGGGTTTGTATATTGGACGGTGGAATCTCAGATCACAGAGAACCATGTCATGATCAGAGAGTAGAGTTTTCTCCACTGCAATATTGTGGATATTGTCAGTGTGATTGCTGAAAATTAAGTCTAGGACGTTTTTGTGGCACCTCGTTGGTTCGAGCACCAGTTGGGATAGGAAGAAATCATCCATGAAGTCAAGAAGCGATTCCACAGCTTCCCTGTCAGAGGTTGAGGCAGAAGAACCTGGTGGCAGGCTGTTTGTGGACCAGTCAACTCCGGGGAGGTTGAAGTCCCCCATCATTAAGATGTTGTCAGGGTGACACTCTTGGATGAAACACTTTATGCTGTTGAGGCATTCCTTGAAGCATGGTACAGGCGTTTGGGGTGGCCTATAGAGCCCAACTACTAATAGGTTGTTGGTTTGACTGAATACAGTGACTGCTTCACAGTATCCATTAGTGAATATGTTCATAGCCTCTGTTGAGAAAGAATTATGGACATAAATGGCAGTTCCGCCCTTTCTTCTGCCAGCGCGATCAGCACGGATGGCTTTGAAATTTTTCACTTTCACCTCGGCTTCCAAGTGGAGGTTACTGAGATGGGTTTCAGTGAGGACGAAGAAAGGGATGTGGTTTGGATGGACATCAATCCAGTCCTCCAGGAATTTGATCTTCCATTTTTGAGTATTGGTGGAAGGGCTGATGCCTTGGGCGTTAAGCAAAAATGTAGAGGCGAGAGTGGATGGTTTTAATTGTTTTGGTGTGTTGTTAATTTGTTTGTTTGTTAATGGCAGCAATGGGAGTTTGTGCAGTGGGGTGATAGTGGAGGGTGGTGCTGGGTGATAGCTCGAATGTTTTTTTCCAGTACTTTTGCCAGATTCATTATGGCTAAAAAAGAGGAAGAAGTTTCCTGTTTAGAAGACTGTTGGTGACTGTGGTAGTGGTTATTTTTATGTAGGTTATGGTTTTTGTTTTTGCTTTTATTTTTAATTTTATTTTCATTTGTCCGACGGGTCCCCGAGAGATGGGTAAAGGGACAATCCCGGTCTAAACACAATCTGTCTCGCAGGGAAAAGCGGCAGATTTGTGGATTCCTTGTTTGAGTTATTGGTGGTTGTGTTGGTGTTAAATTAGAGTATGTATTATGGTGGTGGCTGTTTGTGGGGATA
>OZ024743.1:208040640-208042470 GCA_964016885.1 Eledone cirrhosa
TTACAAGGGTAAAGGAGATGCCCTAGATAGGAGTAACTATTGAGGCATTAAATTAATCGACCAGGTCATGAAGGTCACGGAAAAAGTAATAGCGCAACTAATCAGAGAGAGAATTGATCTAGATGAAATGCAGTTCGGGTTTGTGTCAGGCAAAAGTACCACAGACGCTCTTTTCATTGTACGACAACTACAGGAGAAGTACCTAGCTGAAAGTAAACCCCTATACTTAGCTTTTGTTGACTTGGAGAAAGCCTTCGACAGAGTCCCCCGTTCCATTATCTGGTGGGCTCTTAGAAAACTAGGTGTTGACGAATGGCTTGTGAGAGCTATACAAGCCATGTATAAAGAAACAGTCAGCAAGGTTAGAATTAACAACGAATATAGTGAAGAGTTTAGCGTAAAAGTTGGTGTTCATCAGGGCTCTGTTCTTAGCCCCCTACTATTTATTATTGCCCTTCAGACTATAACAGAGGAGTTCAAGACCGGCTGCCCATGGGAACTCCTATACGCAGATGATCTAACGCTCATAGCTGAATCAATGGGTGACCTAGAGAAGAAATTCCAAACATGGAAGCACGGCCTAGAATCAAAAGGCGTTAAAATTAACCTGGCTAAGACTAAAGTTCTAGTTTGTAGGAAAGAAAATAAGGCGGCGGTCCCTTCCGGGAAATGGCCATGCTCAGTGTGTAGCAAAGGCGTGGGTAGAAACTCCATTTTGTGTCCCAAATGCAAAGTTTGGGTGCATAAAAGATGTAGTGGGATCACAGGTAAGCTAACTAAGAACATAGATTTTACATGTGGCCGGTGTTCTGGGGCAATAAGTAGCAGCAAGTGGCCAAAAAATACTAGCTCTTTCAACTGCGCAGAGGGTTCTATAGAAATAGTGGACAGCTTCCATTACCTGGGTGACAAAATCAGCAGTGGGGGAGGGTGCTCTGAAAGTACAGTAGCTAGAGTCAGAACTGGGTGGAAAAAGTTCAGAGAGCTCATACCACTATTAGCCGCTAAAGGGTTCTCCCTAAAAATGAAAGGCAGGATGCCTGCATACGAACAGCAATGTTGCACGGCAGTGAGACCTGGGCATTGTGTGCAGAGGATATACGCAGACTAGAGAGAAACGAAGCTTGCATGCTCCGCTGGATTTGTAATAGTAATATACGTGAACGGCAAAGCATAAACGAACTAAGGAAAAAATTAGAAATAAGAGGGATCAGATGTTGTTTACTCGAGAGAAGGCTACGTTGGTATGGTCACGTGCTGCGCATGAAGGACAATAGCTGTATAACAAAGTGCAGGGCAATAAAGATAGACGGTAGCCACGGAATAGGCAGAACCAGAAAAACCTGGGATGAGCTGATAAATTCCGACCTCACACACTTACACCTCACCAAGACAATGTCACTGGACCGAGACCTTTGGCGGTACTCAGTAATAGAGAAGAGCCGCCTTACCTAAATACAAAGTAAAACCTACTACAGTCAGTAGGCATCTCTAACAAAATACCCCCCCGTCCCACCACCCCCACCCCATCCACACCGCCCCTTTCAATGTAAAGTTATGTTGGTGCCACAACATCCAGGCCGAAACAAATGAGATCGTGTAGGTGTCACGTCAAAAAAACACACAGTTCACGCTGTAATGTGGCCATGTAGGCAACACGGTAAAAACCTCCCAGCCCCACACTGTAAATGTGGTTGGTGTTAGGAAGGGCATCCAGCTGTAGAAAACCCGCCAGATAGTCCTATGCGAGCAAGATAACCACTCTTGCCTCAAGTGGGAAAACCCTCCGTCCAAACCCATGCAAGCATGGAACACGGACGTTAAACGATG
>OZ024743.1:208042670-208045170 GCA_964016885.1 Eledone cirrhosa
GACCTGAAATTTTGAATTGTTGTTATTATCAATAAATATATTTCATTATTTCTGAAGACGGCATATATGTGTGTTTGGTATGTATATTTAATCTTGATAGTTTGTATAATTTTGTATAATTTTGTACATAGATCTGTTGAATATGCATGCCAATTCTAACACATATATATCCTAGAAACGATCGTTAAATAATGAACTTTTTTTGTTTAATATAAGGAACTGTTTCATTGTTTTATTCATTATTTGTTTAATATTTTAACTTGACTCTGTATTCCGTTTATCTTTCACCGAAAGTGATTTTTCATTACATCTCTTCTTTCCATGATATCCGGAATACATTGAGTTCTTCATACGGATTGGACACTACCGTAAACTCTTGGTAGATTTATCTACATATATGTATATATATATATATGTATATATATATATATGTATATATATATATATATATATGTATATATATATATATATATATATATGTATATATATATATATGTATGTATGTATGTATATATATATATTGGTTGGTTACTGGTCTCGGGAATGTCACGACAGAAGTTTGTGGAAGTTACACAAATATTTTAGTATATTTTAGCAGAGCAATCCTTATTTATATTTTACATTTACTTACATCTCAATATAACATGGCTAGAATTCAAATTTTGCTAAGAGAAGAAAACGGTCAAATGAACTAGATACATCTCACTGTCCACACCACCACAATAACGTCTACACTCTCTCCCCACCATCACATGTCATTACCATACCATACCCTATCGAGACTAAAGTCATCGACCTGTTGTCAAACTCTCTACTCTCTGATGAATGTATATATATATATGTGTGTGTATGTATATGTGTGTATATACATCACTCAGTCAAACAACCAGATTTCAACCCCAACATCTACAACAACAACAACACCGGCCCTAATGTTTACAGCAACAACAGCTTCAGAATGAACTGAAATGAACATTTACAACAATTACAACAACAACAACAACAGCGGCATCAAAACATAAAAAAAGGAAGGGAAAAGAAAAAAGAAAAGGGAAGGGGAAAAAAAAAAAAAAAAGGAGAAAAAAAAGAAAGGAAAAAAAAAAAAAACTCAAAATAACAAAACACACACACACACACACACACACACAACAGAACAACAACATCAACTGCCACCACCACCACCACCGCCACCGCCGTCGCCATCACCATCACCAGCGACCTGGCCTTAAGAACAACGTTAATAATAATTTTTCTGCTTTTGGCACGGATCCAGCGACTGGCCAGCGCATCACTGGTACTCTCTTTTGTTGACTCCGTGGAGAGCCATAACTCTATGCTGTAAAGCAATTATAGTAATACTGGACTGTAATACGATCGGCTTCAACTATACAAACTCTTGAAAGTCAACAGTTGACATAATCTGGTAATCTTGTATCAGTAATGACGGTAATATATATATATATATGTGTGTGTGTGCGTGTAAGTGAGTAGAGTAGCGTGTGTGTGTGTTTGTTGTGTGTGTGAGTGTTGCTGTGTGCACGCATATGTATGCGTGTGTGTGTATGTCGTACGTATAAGTGTCAATAAGTAATTTTTTTTTTTTTTTTTTTTTTGCGCGGGGACATAGAAATAATCGGGCTGGATGCCCGATCGCGCAGTTAAACCACTGGGAGTGAAGAACCCCTAGCCCATGTCAGGGTATTCTTCTAGGAGAAGGCATCTCAGGAAACTGGGTTAACTCCGATATAAAACCTGCGGCTCAGTAGTTACCGATGATGTTGATCTTTTCTTCTTTTCGGGTTATAGCTACTGTCGCTCAGAGAGTGGGATTGGTTCAGTGCACAGTCTTTCCTCACTTTAAAAATATTCGTCACGCACAGGCATTGCACGAGTGCATTAATAATTATTAATAGTGTAGTATTATTATTATTATTATTATTATTATTACTATTATTATTACTTTTTTTTTTTTTTTTTTTTTTTTTCCCAATTCAATGATGTTCCAGAACAATGTAAACGAGATAATTGCCAATTTGGGTTCTGGAACAAAAAAGATCATTGGCAATAAGGGCAGGGGCCCCAAGTTATCACAACCTGGGCCCGCCCGTCATCGTGCCATTGTAATAGAGCCAAACAGGGCATTTAGTCTTGGCTGCTGGAACGTACGGACGCTGCTTGACAGGGATTCTTTGGAGCGTCCTGAACGAAGGACCGCTCTTGTTGCGAAGGAGCTTCGACGTTACGATCTTGACATCGTGGCTTTGTCTGAGACGAGGTTAGCTGGAGATGGTCATCTTACGGAATTTTGTGGAGAATATACATTCTTCTGGAAAGGAAGAGATGAAGGAACCAGAAGAGAGGCTGGGGTAGGATTTGCTGTTAAGACTGTACTGGTGAATAAATTGGAAGAATTCCCAGTGGGGATTAGTGAGCGTCTTATGTCCATGAGAGTTCCGCTGGACAAGGGAAGATATGCTACCCTGGTGAGTGTGTATGCTCC
>OZ024743.1:208057670-208065170 GCA_964016885.1 Eledone cirrhosa
TTGGGTCACGGATTCTGAGTCATAGTCATATATGTCTATCTCTACTTTGGGTCATTGGGTCACGGTTTCTGAGTCATAGTCATATATGTCTATCTCTACTTTGGGTCATTGGGTCACAGTTTCTAAGTCATAGTCATATATGTCTATCTCTACTTTGGGTCATTGGGTCACAGTCATGGTTTCTAAGTCACAGACATATATGTCTATCTTTATCTTGGGTCACAGTCATGGTTTCTAGGTCATAAACATATATGTCTATCTCTACTTTGGGTTATTGGGTCACGGTTTCTGAGTCATAGTCATATATGTCTATCTCTACTTTGGGTCATTGGGTCACGGTTTCTGAGTCATAGTCATATATGTCTATCTCTACTTTGGGTCATTGGGTCACGGTTTCTGAGTCATAGTCATATATGTCTATCTCTACTTTGGGTCATTGGTTCACAGTTTCTAAGTCATAGTCATATATGTCTATCTCTACTTTGGGTCATTGGGTCACAGTCATGGTTTCTAAGTCACAGACATATATGTCTATCTTTATCTTGGGTCACAGTCATGGTTTCTAGGTCATAAACATATATGTCTATCTCTACTTTGGGTTATTGGGTCACGGTTTCTGAGTCATAGTCATATATGTCTATCTCTACTTTGGGTCATTGGGTCACGGATTCTGAGTCATAGTCATATATGTCTATCTCTACTTTGGGTCATTGGGTCACGGTTTCTGAGTCATAGTCATATATGTCTATCTCTACTTTGGGTCATTGGGTCACAGTTTCTAAGTCATAGTCATATATGTCTATCTCTACTTTGGGTCATTGGGTCACAGTCATGGTTTCTAAGTCACAGACATATATGTCTATCTTTATCTTGGGTCACAGTCATGGTTTCTAGGTCATAAACATATATGTCTATCTCTACTTTGGGTTATTGGGTCACGGTTTCTGAGTCATAGTCATATATGTCTATCTCTACTTTGGGTCATTGGGTCACGGTTTCTGAGTCATAGTCATATATGTCTATCTCTACTTTGGGTCATTGGGTCACGGTTTCTGAGTCATAGTCATATATGTCTATCTCTACTTTGGGTCATTGGTTCACAGTTTCTAAGTCATAGTCATATATGTCTATCTCTACTTTGGGTCATTGGGTCACAGTCATGGTTTCTAAGTCACAGACATATATGTCTATCTTTATCTTGGGTCACAGTCATGGTTTCTAGGTCATAAACATATATGTCTATCTCTACTTTGGGTTATTGGGTCACGGTTTCTGAGTCATAGTCATATATGTCTATCTCTACTTTGGGTCATTGGGTCACGGTTTCTGAGTCATAGTCATATATGTCTATCTCTACTTTGGGTCATTGGGTCACGGTTTCTGAGTCATAGTCATATATGTCTATCTCTACTTTGGGTCATTGGGTCACAGTTTCTAAGTCATAGTCATATATGTCTATCTCTACTTTGGGTCATTGGGTCACAGTCATGGTTTCTAAGTCACAGACATATATGTCTATCTTTATCTTGGGTCACAGTCATGGTTTCTAGGTCATAAACATATATGTCTATCTCTACTTTGGGTCATTGGGTCACGGTTTCTGAGTCATAGTCATATATGTCTATCTCTACTTTGGGTCATTGGGTCACGGTTTCTGAATCATAGTCATATATGTCTATCTCTACTTTGGGTTACAGTCGTGGTTTCTCAGTCACAGACATAAGAAATGGAACAGAATACAGTTTGATTCTTTTATACTTTTATTGTTTTATTGATTTTAATTTGACTATGGCCATTTTGGGGTACTACTATTCAAGTTTATAGTGGATTGTTCCAACCCAAGGACTCATTAAAAAAAATGTTAGTCTGTTTCCAAGCTTGGAGGTTCATCAGGCATATCCCAGTTTCATTGGCCTTAAGCTATTGAGAATACAAGACTCGCTACTCCTGGACAGGACACCAGTCCATTACAGGGTTGACCTTTTCATGACTGCATTTCTAATGAAATATACTCTATTTTAATTAATTAATTAATAATTTTGAGGGATTTACTAAAATTATTAATTATTTCATAGTAACTTAATGTAAGGTTCTTATATAAAATTATGTTGGAAGATTTTAATTTAAATTGGAAACCTTTAAAATGGGTTGTTTTATTTCATAGAACCAGAGCTGGTTTTGGCCAGGTTGGTAACTAAAGGGTTAAACCTGTTGGATTTCTTCCAGAGACTGAGAGAATGGAAGTGAGAAAGAGATAAAGAGGAAGTATCAATCCCAGTTCTAGATTGGTACTTTTTTATCGACTTCGAATGAATGAAAGACAAAGTTGATCTTAGCAGGATTTGAACTCAAAGAGCAGAGAGCCGGAATGAAAACTGCAGAGCATTCTGTCCAACATTCTAACGACTCTGCCAATTCACCACCTATGGAAGTCATTCTACAGAAGGTAAATAAGGAAATTTGAAATGGAATACAGGTAATTCTAAAATCTAAAATCAGTTGATTCTGTCATCCTTATACTTTATGGTTGAGTTATTCCACAGCACAGTTTAAAGATCTGTCTGTTAGTCACCGCACACGTAATAATCCTTTACTCAGATAGAGAAAGAGAGAGAGAGAGAGAGAGAGAGAGTTGTCCTTTATTAAACAAAACAATTAAAAATAAATACAATCCCAGACCCTATATTTCCCTGACTGTAGTTAACAACCAACAGAGCAGAAAACGGAATTTTATTACTGTTCAATAAAATAAGGAAAACAAGATAAACAAACAATAAAAACACGGCTGCGTATATCTAAAAAGAAAAACTTGACTATATTTATATTTTTTAAATGAATTGATAGTAAAACATGAAAGACTCAATATAGTGAAGATGAGTCATTATTTGGTAAAGTGACTATTATTGTTATTATTTGTATTGTTATTCTGAGAATAATCTTATTGTTTGTTCTGATAACACAACAAAGCTAATTTTGTATCTGTTACTAATATTACAATACAATAGCTATGTGAACAGTTCTCCCCCCCCCTCTCTCTCTCTCTGGCCCTCTCTCACTCTCACACACATTCAGGCTCACTCTCTCACAAACATACACGCTGGTTCTCTTATACACACATTCTCTGTCCTACCTATCTACCTATCCATCTATCTATCTACCTATCCATCTATCTATCTACCTTTTTTTCAAATACCACTTTGGAAGAAGAATCAGGATGGAGAGAGAGGTGCTGTACCCCAGCAAGTTTTATGAAAGGTGGGTGAAAGTGGCGAGAATGGCCCGAGTGAATGGGCCTTCTCTCTATATCAGCCTGTAGATTGAGGAAAAGGAGGAGGAGAGGAAAGGAGTACAAGCTCTTCGTACTCCTGAAGATGAGGGTTGCACATTTTTTTCGGGGGTATGTGTTACCCATATAAACTGTCTCCCTCTATTGGGGAAAATCGACTAACTTTTAAATTCCATCTGTGATAACATTTTACACGTTTTTATTGTATGTAAACTTCCCCCTTTGTATTTGTCCCCTTCTTTTGTGCCCCTGTGGCTAATAAAGAAATATATCTATCTACCTATCCATCTACCTATCCATCTACCTATCTACCTATCCATCTATCTATCTACCTATCCATCTATCTATCTACCTATCTATCTACCTATCCATCTATCTATCTACCTATCCATCTACCTATCCATCTACCTATCTACCTATCCATCTATCTATCTACCTATCCATCTACCTATCCATCTATCTATCTACCTATCCATCTATCTATCTACCTGACCCAGAAGTGGGCCGAGTGCAAACTGTCCCTGAAAGGTCGGGCGGAGGTGGCGAACACTTACATAGCGTCCGTCATCTACTACCGCCTGACCGTTGTGCCTTGCCCAAGGGAAACGCTCGCCAAAAGGGAGCGCGCACTCTTTCAATTCCTTTGGAAGAAGCGGGCTCCTATGGTGAGGAGATCCATCTGCTGTCAACACCCTTCGAAAGGAGGGCTGGGGATGCCGTGGCTAATGATACGTAAACACGCATTAAGGCTACGGCAGCTTCAGGTATTCCTCTCCGGTCAACCGGTGTGGGCCCCGTTTGTGAGGCGAGCCTTTCCCAGACTCGTCTCACTCACCGAGCTGCAATCCTGGGTCAAGCAAAGACCGAGAAAACTGGGCGCCTGGCACACCGAGTGTGCCCAGGAGCTCACGGCTCTCTGGCAGACGGACCCGGCTGTCAGTGGAGAATCCACCTCGTCATTCTATAGAGGGCTGGTTGTTAGCAGGTGCGACGATGCCCTCGGAGAAGCCCTAGGCATGGAGGAAGACGAACTGGCCAACCTGTTCGGTAGGACATTCAGCCCGGGACCCATGGATAACTTCCAGAGGTCCCTGGCCTGGCAATGCTACAGAAGGGCTCTGCCCATTCGAGAAAGGCTCTACAGACACGGGCGCCCGGGTAGGGACCCCGCCAAAAAGATCTGTCCCAGATGCGTGTGCGACGAGGAAACCGTTGCACACGCATTGGTACACTGCTCGGGCGTAGCCGATCTGTGGGGCTATGTCGAACAACTGCTGTCAAGGGTGGGACCGATCCGGTTGACCACCGAGTCTATTGTAATGATCAAGCCGCCTCCCCCCTTCAAAGATGAAGCAGAGGCGGTGTTTCTGTGCGTAATAGCCATGGCGAAAGAGGTTGTATGGTGGACGCGTCTGAAAGGACTGAGGTCAGGCACCTTTCTCTCTGGCCAACAACTGGTCCGTTTCTTCCGATATCATTTCGGAAGAAGGATCAGGATGGAGAGAGAGGTGCTGCACCCCAGTCGTTTTTATGAAAGGTGGGTGAAAGTGGCGAGAATGGCCCGTGTGAATGGGCCTTCTCTTTACATAAGCCTGTAGGTGGAAAAGAGGAAGGAACGAGGGAGCACCCCCTCTCTGTGCTCCTGAGGAAAAGGGTTGCACACTTTTTTCGGGGGTGTGTGCGACCCCCCAAGGCGCCTCCTCTCTATTGAGGATTTTGTTAAAAATTTTATTTTTTGTTATATCTTATTTTATTTTTATATTTTGTTATTGCCTCCTCCTTATTGAGGACGCCTTTTTGTGTAAACTCCCCCCTTTGTACTTGTCCCACTTTTGATGCCCTAGTGGCAAATAAAAGAAACTTATCTATCTACCTATCTACCTACCTATCCATCTACCTATCTACCTATCCATCTACCTATCCATCTACCTATCTACCTATCTATCTACCTACCTATCTACCTATCTATCTACCTACCTATCTACCTATCTATCTACCTACCTATCTACCTATCTATCCACCTATCGGTCGAGCGGAGGTGGCGAACACTTACATAGCGTCCGTCATCTACTACCGCTTGACTGTCGTTCCTTGTCCCCGTGAACACCTCGCCAAGATGGAACGCATGCTCTTCCAGTTTCTGTGGAAGAAGCAGGCTCCGCTGGTGAGGAGATCCGTCTGCTGTCAGCACCCTTCCAACGGAGGGCTGGGAATGCCGTGGCTGATGATGCGCAAACATGCGCTGAGGCTGCGGCATCTCCAGGTATTCCTCACCGACCCCAACCGGTGTGGGCACCGTTTGTGAGACAGGCTTTCCCACAGCTCGTCTCGCTAACGGAGCTGCAGTCCTGGGTGAAGAAAAGACCGAAAACGATGGGCGCCTGGCACATTGAATGCGCTCAGGCGCTCACAGTCCTCTGGCAAGCGGGCGCAGCAATCAGTGGAGACTCCACTTCGACATTCTATAGAGGGATTGTACGTTACAAGGGCGACGACGTGCTCGGAGAGACTCTGGGCGTCGAAGACGATGAGCTCACCAGTATGTTTGGTAGGACTTTCCGCCCGGGACCTATGGACAACTTCCAGAGGTCCCTGGCCTGGCAGTGCTACCGAGGAGCTCTACCGGTTCGTGACAAGATCTACAGGCACGGACGCCCCGGCAGGGATCCTTCCAAGAGGACGTGTCCAAGATGTGCGCAGGACATTGAAACAGTTCTGCACGCAATTGTACACTGCCCGGGCGTAAGCGACCTGTGGAACTATGCAGAACAACTGCTGTCGCGTATGGGACAAATACAGTTGACTGCCGAGTCCATAGTAAGGATCAAACCGCCAGACTCTTTCAAAAACGAAAGAGAGGCGGTTTTCCTCTGTACGGTGGCTATGGTGAAAGAAGTTATATGGTGGACGAGGTTGAGAGGACTGAGGACAGATGCCTTTCTCTCCGGACAACAATTGATTCCATTCTTTAAGTATCACTTTAGAAGGAGAATCAGGGTGGAGAGAGAGGCACTGCACCCCAGTAAATTTACTGAAAGGTGGGTGAATGAAGCGAAAATGGCCCGAGTGATTGGGCCTTCTCTGTTTATAAGCCTGTAGGTTGAGGAAGAGAGCAAAAGGAAGAAAGGAGCACTTGCACAACACGCTCCTTGAGTTGAGGGTTGTTCTATCGACGGGGTATTAAACAACCCATTTGTGGCGCCTCCCCCCTATTGGGGATTTCGATTGTTGAAATTGTTTGTTTTTATATTTTTTACACGACTGTATGTAAAATCCCCGGCATGTCTTTGTATTGTCCCCTTTCTTGTTGCGCCCTTGTGGCTAATAAAGAAATCTATCTATCCACCTATCCATCTACCTATCCACCTACCTATCTACCTATCTATCCACCTACCTATCTACCTATCTACCTATCTATCTACCTGTTGTCCGAAGTAAAATACGTGCTCTAGGGAACGAAGGGACCAAAGCTGTTAGCTGGACCCGTGTGACAGAGGCCAACAGTGGAACTAAATCCACCATCCGGTCTTTGCGAGACCTGGATGGACGGGCGATTCTTGAGCCTAAGCAGATGTGTGAGGCCTTTCAAAGGCACTTTGCCCGACTGTTCGGGAGGAGCGGGGAGCCGATTGGGAACATGGACTTCGGTCCATACCTCGACGGCCTGCCGCGCCTCTCGGACAGGGAGGTGAAGTCCTGCGAGGAGCCGATTTCGGCCGCTGAGATAGAGGACGTGCTGAGCCAATGCGGCAAACGCAAATCCCCGGGTCTCGATGGTCTTCCTTACGAATTATATCTAGCTATGCCGGACTTGTTCCCCGATCTCCTCGAGGCAGTCTACTGCAACTGGCAACACAACGGGAGAATTCCCTGTACTGTGACCAAGGGCGTAGTCACGCTAGTGAGGAAGGACGAGAACAAGGGGGACGAAATAAGTAACTTCAGGCCCATAACTCTGCTAAATACAGAGTTACAGATTTTGGCCAAGGTGCTAGCAAAGAGGTTGGCGCTTGTCGTGGGCAACCTGGTGGGAGATGCGCAGACATGTGCTATCCCGTCCAGGTCCATCCACGATAACCTCCACCTCATGCAATACATCATAGAGAGGGTTGGGAACGAACCCGGCTTTGGTGGGGCCCTGATCAACTTGGATCAATCTAAGGCATTTGATAGGGTCGACCATGGTTACCTGGATGCGGTGCTAGCGGCGGCAG
>OZ024743.1:211097670-211107670 GCA_964016885.1 Eledone cirrhosa
TGTATCAATGCGACTACTACTGTCTAATTTCTCTGTAGATCTACTGCATACATATTTCTCCCTACCTGTTAGTTTGCCTGCTATCCCGCTACATCTCTTGTGTACCCAGGACCTGCATTGTGTGCATTTTATAGAATTTATGCCAGTTCCTTTTCTGCATATCGAACATGGCCATTTCCCTGACGGAATCAGAGTTTTGTCTTTTCTACTCATAAACACTTTTGTCTTAGCTAAGTTCACTCTCAGTCCTCTTGCTTCCAACTACTGTTTCCATAGCCAGAATTTATTCTCTAACTCCTCTACTGATTCTGCTATAAGAACCAGATCGTCAGTTGTGCTAATATCCTTTCTGCCACTTTCATAACGCGATCCATCAGTTTCATACCCCTATAATTGTTCCTCTCCAGAGCATCCCCTTTACCTTTGTAGCAATTTATGAGAATACTGCTGCACCAGTCTTTGGGTATGACACCACCATATATAGCCTGATTGATGATGCGTGCAACCAGTTTAGTGCCTACGTCCCCTGATGCCTTCAGCATCTCAGCAACTATTCCCAATGGTCCAGCAGCCTTACCATTTTTCATTTCCTTAATCGCCTCTTGGACCCCATATTCGTCAATCTCAATAGCTGGTCCCTCTATCGAATCTACTACGGGTAATTTCTCTCTCTCCCATTCGTTCTCCACATTCATCAGTCTCTCATAATGACATTTCCAGGCCTCCTTTTTCTGATCATTCGTGACACTAAGTACACCGGCATCATTCCGGACAGATTTATCTCCAACAACATCCTGATTTGCATTGACACACTGCTTTGCAATGTGGAACACCGCACACCTCTGATCTTCCCGTCGCAGAATATTGGCAAACCTCCCACTCTCAGCCTCCCTGCGTGCTAAGTACACCTGACGTCTAGCTTCTCTCTTAGCAGCTGTATATTCTTCCCTACTCCCACCCTTTTTCCAAGCCTTCCATGCTAGTCTTTTGTCTCTAATGGCCTTATCTACTGTGCTGTTCCACCACCAGGTCACTCTCTGTCTGGTTGGAGCTCTGCTCCAGCCACAAGTTTCATCAGTAGCCTGCAGTAAGTTGTCACGTAAGAAATTCCAGTTATTATCTATGTCATACGTCTCTATATCGTCTTCTTTTTCGTCATATACATCTTGAAGGGCTTTCCTAAATTTGTATTTTAGTGAAAGGTCTTTTAGCTTCCAGACCTTTCTTCTCCACACCTTCCTGTATGTCTCATTCCATCTCTTGCTTACTGAGATATCACTAACGACTAACCTATGCTGTGGGGTACATTCTTCCCCAGGGTATGCCTTGGTATTAGACACTATCTGCCTGTCCTGCTGCCTAACTAGTAAGAAGTTAATCTGGCTTATGTGCTCGCCAGATTTGTAGGTTATTAGGTGATTGGCAGGTTTCTGGAAGTTTGTGTTGCAAATAGTCAGTGTACTTGCATCACAAAATTCAAGAAGTCTCACTCCTTCTTCATTTCTTGAGCCGTAACCGTGCCCACCATGTACCCCAGTGTAACCATCCTGGAGCTGTCCAACATGTCCATTGAAGTCCCCTGCTAGCATAACGATGTCTCCGTCCTCTATCATTGCGGTTGTTTGTAAAAGCAGTCTTTCTCATCTTTGCCTAGGCCTGCTTGGGGAGCATAGGCAGAGATGATTGTCAGTAGTCTCCTGCCTACAACTAATCTAAGCTTAATTATTCGATTACTAACTCGAACTACCTCTGTCTTATTGATCCATCTCTCAGCCAGGAAAATGCCTTCTCCCCCTAACCTATCATCCTTACCTACTCAGAAAAGCTTATAGCTAAGATGTTTGCCTACGACTAGTCTCGCAGAGGCACCTCTCCATCTCACCTCTTGCACGCAGCACACATCCACATGCCTTCTCTCCAACATCTCCGCTATTTCAGCAGATCTACCTCTGCGAGTGCCATCATTAAGTGTTGCAACTCTGAGATGCAACGTCTTCATATTTTGTTGTTGTTCCTATCTATTTGTTGCTGTGCTGATATGCGTTTTGGCATTGATACACTGGTTGGATGCCCTTCCTAACACCAGCGCCACTTTACAGCATGGACTGGGTGCTTTTATTTGTGCCACCAGCACTAGCGAGGATGTCTTACTACACTCAAGGGCCCTCTCTACCACTCCATTTTACAGCATGGTCATAAAAAAAAACACTTATTGACACGACACGCACACACCAACACTCATGCATACAAACTACAAAGACACACGCCACTCACATACCAACACTCATTCATGCATACAAACACACACACCACTCACATTCACATATATATATATATATATTACCGGCAGTACTGATACAAAATCAAAATCATCTCAACTGTTGACTTTTCCCAGTCCAGTTCAGTTTTTATATAATAATAATAATAATAATTGTTTGCTTTAAACTGGTAATGCTGGTGGTGGTGGTGGTGATGGTGGTGGATGGTGCCAGTGATGGTGGTGGTTGTGGATGGTGTCAGTCATGGTGATGGTGGTGGTGGATGGTGTCAGTCATGCTGATGGTGGTGGATGGTGTCAGTGATGGTGGTAGTGGTGGAGGTGGAGGATGGTGTCAGTGATGGTGGTGGTGGTGGATGGTGACTGATGGTGGCGATGGATGGTGCTAGTGATGGTGGTGGTGAAGGTGGTGGATGGTCTCAGTGATGGTGGTGATGGCGGTGGTGGTGGATGGTGCCAGTGATGGTGGTGGATGGCGGTGATGGTGGTGGATAGTGCCAGTGATGGTGGTTGTGGTGAAGGTGGTGGATGGTGTCAGTATGGTGATGGTGGTGGATGGTCAGTGATGGTGATGGTGGTGGATGGTCAGTGATGGTGGTGGCAGTTGTTGTTGCTGTCGTTGTTATTGTAGTTGCTGTTGTTGTTGCTGCTGCTGCTGCCATTGTTGTTGTTCTTCATTTCACTGATGCTGCTGCTGCAGACAATGGTGCTGTTGCTGTTATTGTAATTGCATATATATAAATACATACATACACACACATTCAACACAGACAATGGTGTTGTTGCTGTTGTTGTTGTTGTTGTTGCTGCTGCCGTTGTTGCTGTTCTTCATTTCACCGCCGCTGCTGCTGCTGCTGCTGCAGACAATGGTGCTGTTGTTGTTATTGTAGTCGCATATATATAAATACATACATACACACACATTCAACACAGAGAGTGGTGTTGTTGCTGTTGCAGTTGTTGTTCTTGTAGTTGTTGCTGTGTTGAAATCTGGTCGCATCCACTGAGATATACATATACATACATATATACACACTCATACATATATATATATACACATACATACATCAAAGGAGTTAGCAGTATGTCAACAGTCAACAGGTCAGCCACCTTAGATAGAGTAATGAGTTATGTAGTGATGGTGGGGAGCGAGTGTAGACGCTATTGTTATTGTGGTGGCGGGGGGGGGGGGCATTGAGATGTACAACTTAATAGGTCACTTGTCTCTTTTCCTCTCTTTTCAAAATTTGAATTTATGGCCTTTTGCAATGGCAAAATATATATATGTTATATATATATGTTATATATATATATATATATATATATATATATATATATATATATAACATATATATATAACATATATATATAACATATATATATAACATATATATATTTTGATTGGTATCTTTATTCTGAATTCTTTAAATCGGAAAATTCCTCAACTTCGCGGTGGAATGTATCGTGACGATGCCCTTTTTACTGTCTTAAACTGTAACTTAGTTAACCTTAATATTATTAAGAACAATATACTTGATCTATTTAAGCACCATAACCTTAAAATTGAATTTGATAACAACGTCAAACTAGCTAACTTCTTGGATATATCCCTTAATCTTGACACTGGCCTATATTACCCTTACGATAAAAACAATGAGAATCTAAATTATGTTAACTTTAAATCTAACCACCCCACTAACGTTAAAAATACTATAGTCAATAATATTGAAAAAAGAATCTCAAATATAGCCTCTAATAAAGTTATCTTCGATGCTAATGCCAATTACTATAATAATGCGCTTTCCAAAGCCGGCTATCCTGATATAATTAAATACAGTAAAGAAACCAATCATCGAAGGACTTATAGTAAAATAGTTAATTATGAACATTCCAATAACTTAAATAAAAGACCTAGATACAAAAATATGATTTCATATAATGCTCCTTTTTCTCTATCACTAATAATATTCCTAAACTATTCTTTAGGGCCTTAGATAAATGCTTCCCTCCCTCGCATATCTATAGTAAAATCTTTAACAAACATACAATCAAATTCTCTTATTCTACCACTTCCAACATCTCTAACATTATCTCTAAACACAATAATAAAATATTAAGTAATAAATTACACTGAGCGTTATAATAATAGCAGTGGTATACCCGACGTCAATGTTAACTCTAGGTTAGATTCAGTAAATTTAAATACGCCGTCAAACGTAACTTCGTTGAATGTTCATAATACCAATCTAAATCAGGAAACTATAGTTCCTATCGTAAATAACTTCAAAATCCAATTCCTTCTATAAATAATACTTGTTAATAACTCTGTTAATTTCTCTAATCGTAATTGTAATTGCCCTGTTAGAACTAAATGTCCTCTTAATAACCAATGTATTGATAAAAACTTAGTGTATGAATGTAAGGTTATAACTGGTACTAATTCTTTTACCTATTTCGGTTCCACTTCCACTTCCTTTAAAGCAAGATTTTATAATCACAAATCGTCTTTTAAATATCAACTTAAAAGAACTAACACGGCACTCTCGGAACTCATATGGTCCTTAAAAGACAAAAATATTAACTATAACATCTCTTGGAGGAAGGTTTGCAACGCCTTTCCTTACCTGAATTCTTCCCTATCCAGAACATGTAATCTCTGCTTAGCCGAGAAATTTACCATTATATCTAATTTTAATTCTATAATAAATAGACGTACGGATTTATTTTCGCTCTGCTTGCATAAATCCCATAGAACATTCCATAAAGTATACAGCTAATATCTCAATACCTAATTAGTTTAAAATCTTCTTTTCTCAAAGGATTTTATATCTTTTACAAATATACCCATCTTTTTACCTTATTTCAGTATATTATATTATACAATTTACTCACTCTATGTCGTTGTGATCCCCTATCTTTCTTCTTTTTATCCTTTTTCCTTTCTTCCTTTTTTCTTTTTTAATTTCTAATCTTTAACTTTTACTTCCCAATTACTTCTCAATTTATATTATTACTCACTACAGCATTCTCCATTTTCCCATTTTCCTCATATTATTGGCCATAGAAACTATATATTTTTTAATATATAATAATATTACCATTAGAAAATTTTTGTAAACATATATACTTTTGACGTTAGATATTTTTTCTTCCTTAAATTCTCTTTTTTCTTCTCTCCTTCCATGCTCGTTTTAAACCTATTATTTACTTTTACATATTGTAATACATAAAAACAAACTGAAACCCTAACTAATTCCTCTAAGTTCTTCTCCTTATTTCACATTATATTCTTAATATTTTTATTTTAATAATACATATTAATAAATTCTTTTTTTTTTCGCACATATTATTAAACCCTTCAATATATAAACCTAAATTAATACTATTCCTAATTCCTTTTTCTTCAATCATAAACATCACCATCCATAAACCTCATTAACTTTTAATTTTAAAATCTTTTTAAATTATCTATTATCTCCCAACGGTTTTTAATTTCTCTCTGAGAGACAATGTTTTCTCAGTTGTAAAGGCTATTTCTCTCTCTCTATCACTCATTTATCCTCCTCTTTCATCCTTGCTTCTTATACTCCTCCTCCATCATCCATTATTTTCTTTCTTCCTCTTCCTTACCTTTTCCTACCCCCACCCCCTCATTTTTCCCAATCACATATATCCATCTTACTTTATTTTTCATATGTTGATTTAACACTTCACTGCTCACAACAGTTTTTTAAGCTTCATATCATGTTTCCCTATTTTATCTGATGAGAACGCAGATATCATCCCATGATGATCTTTCTTTTTGAAATGCGCATAATAAAATACTTGGAACTCTTTTAATCTTATATTATATATATACATATATATAACATATATATATATATATATATATATAACATATATATATATATATAACATATATATATATATATATATAACATATATATATATATAACATATATATATATAACATATATATATATATATAACATATATATATAACATATATATATATAACATATATATATATAACATATATATATATAACATATATATATATAACATATATATATATATAACATATATATATATAACATATATATATATATAACATATATATATATATAACATATATATATATAACATATATATATATATATATATATATATATAGTATTAGTTATACTATTTATGGTTATGTAAATACAAAACCTTATGCAGTTATAAGTATTTTACACACACCCTAAATAGTGGTAAGCAGTAATGTATTACTACCTTATTACCAGTAAGTTAAGAAGCTCAATGTAAAAACATCAGATGATTTACAGAGCAGTTATATGAAATATAAGAATCAAAGAACTGTTCAAAACATTATTGTGCTTACAGCTGTTTCCTCCAAACCGAGGTTTGGATTCTTCGGAGCAATTTATTAATGCATGGACAGTTATATGACCTCCTTTTCAGCCGAGAGACATACCGATACATATTCAAACATTGATACATATTCAAACATTGTGGGTCAACATTCATTACAGAATTTAGAGTGGCAGTACACACTTTGAGATTACATTTATATTAAGAGGTACAAACAAAAATCAAAATACAGGTTAAAATACAACATGAAGATAAGCGGTTATATAGTGCAAATGTTATATGTGTGGCACGCATATGCGTCTTGTTTATATAGTGTGGCAGAGAGATATGTGTGGTAGAGGCACTTAGGTAGGTAAACAAGAGTGTTAGGTTGGTAGATCTGGTGGCAAATTCTTTATATGATTGATATAGTCTGTGTGTGGAGAAATATTATAAGCATTAAAAATAGTGCAAGCATTAAAAGTGTTAAAAGTATTGGAGATGCACAGCGCAGGGAAGTCAAGTATTTCATGTACTTCAGCATTTTCATGGTCAGGGGAGTGTATTTATCGAATATATGCCCTTCACGTAATCCACGACAATCCAGTTAGAGATCGTAGTCTGGTGTTCTTTAGTTCAATACAGGAGGCTGTTACGTTTCAAGAAACGCCATTGAATACCGCCCGGAAGTGTGTGTGTGGCTAAGGGGAATTAATGCATGCGGGGAGGTAACTCTGGGGTTTCTATACCTAGCTATTAAAATGTGTCCCAATATAGACCTTAATTTCTATGGTGATGCGCATCCTCCAAGAGAAATTTTTAAAGCATAAAGTGTATTAACTATAGAGTAGTTTAATTAAGTTATGCTGAAGGTGATCATATTATTATGGTGGATTAACCCATCGTAAGGTGCCACAAATGGAAATTATAGATGATGAGCGAGGATTCCAAATAATGATCTCTGTGGTCGTAGTCTACTCATAGGACCAGGCGCGGTGATTGCAGGATTGCTTCAGGACCCAATCTGGTAAGATCTGGGTCATCGCTTGCTACATTGGATGTCGAGAGATAATCATCCCCAGGCCGGCCAGAGGTCAATCCGCAGTCCTCGCGACCCCTCTCTGACCGTCAGATCATCCATATATGTACAACCTGCACGGCTGTTGCAATGCATTCACTCACTGCGCTCAGCAGCCTGGTTCTACTGGTCAACAGCGTTACTAGATTAAAACAGTTTTCATTTGTCTAAGGAAGGTGTTTCCTCTGCACAACACTATCCAACCGATCAATTCATGCTCAAATTACCCTTAGAGCGGTGTAGTGCCGTTCAAGTGGGTGGATGTTGTCACACCTGACGTAGAGGTATAAATGGGTATTCACCCTGCGAAGGGTTCCGGAGGGATGTCGTTGTTTGTGTTATAATAGATCAGTTAGTGTTGGGTATGTAGTATAAGGTGTGTCTCTGGTGTTTGATGCTAGATGTGGTGTTAGGTTCCAGTCCGACATTGCTATATATTGGGCTTAAAGTTTTGGAAGGAATGTCTGAAGCGGTGCTGGCAAGTTGCAAACACCTCAGATTTTTTGTTAAGTAGGTTACGGTTGGAGAAGATAATATTGTGTGTCTCTAGTATACAGAGGTTACAAAATTTATTAGGTGGTTTGTACGAGGTCGCGCCGCCTATCACTTCCCATTTGAGTGTGTATGGTTTATTTTTAGATTTTAGATAGTGTATGTAGCTAGAAAGTGAGATGGAGTTTGCTAGGCTGTGCTTTTTGAACGAGTGGATGTGCGAATTATATCTGATTTTGAAGCAGTTAGAAGTGGAGCCTACATAGGTTTCTGAAGAGTTGCTAGTTGTGACGGTGCATGAGTATATGATATCCTTGGTTAGGCATTTTTTATCTAAAGGGCAGGTTCTATTAGCTCTACAGTTACAATTATCCTGTGCGTTAGTCCGCTGGTTATAATGCAGTGCGGAGGTCTGTGTGGTAGCTATAGGATTTTGGGTGTTCGGGTTGACAACCCTGGTGTTATTACTTATACTAGTGTTATTTCTATTGTTACTGCCGTTGCTATGGTTGCTTGCTACAGTGGTATTTAGAGGGTTTGCATCCCGTTGTGATTTTGTTTGTTGGAAGTAAGAACTAATTTTACTATTATTGCTGCTAGCTATGTGGTATGCTAAGTTAGGCGTCGTAGAGTATGAGATTTTAATGGTGTTTTTGTTTAAGAGGTTGTGGTACTTGTGTCCTAGAGGGAAGTTTTTATCTAGTAGTGAGAAGAAAGCCCTAGGTATGTTGGTGGAGACATTTAGGTTGAAAGGAGGGTTGAAAAATGTATTATTTCTTCTTATATTTTTGCTTTTAGTGTTTGGTGTGTTGCTTCCTCCTAAGGCCCCACAGTAGTTTCCATGGTAATGGTTACTTCCGGTGGCACCCTCCGCTTTGGTGCGCTTGTGGTTGCTATTCCTATTATATAACATACATATATATAACATATATATATATATATATATATATATATATATATATATATATATATATATATATAACGTATATATAATATATATATATATATAACATATATATAACTTATATATATGTATATATATATATATAACATATATATATATATAACATATATATATAACATATATATATATAACATATAGATATAACATAACATATATATATATAACACATATATATATATATAACATATATATATATAACATATATATATATATATAACATATATATATATAACATATATATATATATATATATATATATATATAACATATATATATAACACATATATATATAACATATATATATAACATATATATATAACATATATATATAACATATATATATATATGTATATATATATATATATATATATATGTGAATATAGACATAGAATATTCGAAAATATTCTGTATGTTTATAATAAACATTTTGAAGACCTAATCGCTATAGAATAGAATACGTCACGTATTACAATTAGATTCTCGATAAAAGCAAGGGAAGTAATCTACGCGTTTCATTCTCGTTAGAAATCATCAGGACTACATATCCAGTGCTTTTATCGAGAATGACACAGCTAGAGACTTATAGAATACTTAGCTGTGTACAGGAACTGGTTTGAAAGAGCGGTTGCCGGTCCGGCAGAAATTAGAAATTGGAATAAATGCTCTGAAATAGCGATATATATGTGAATATAGACATAGAATATTCGAAAATATTCTGTATGTTTATAATAAACATTTTGAAGACCTAATCGCTATAGAATAGAATACGTCACGTATTACAATTAGATTCTCGATAAAAGCAAGGGAAGTAATCTACGCGTTTCATTCTCGTTAG
>OZ024743.1:211112670-211115261 GCA_964016885.1 Eledone cirrhosa
ACATTTCCAGGCCTCCTTTTTCTGGTCATTCGTGACACTAAGTACACCGGCATCATCCCGGACACATTTATCACCAACAACATCCTGATTTGCATTGACACACTGCCTTGCAATGTGGAACACCGCACGCCTCTGATCTTCCGTCGCAGAACATTGGCAAACCTCCTACTCTCTGCCTCCCTGCGTGCTAAGTACACCTGACGTCTAGCTTCTCTCTTAGTGGCTGTATATTCTTCCCTACTCCCACCCTTATTCCAAGCCTTCCATGCTAGTCTTTTGTCTCTAATAGCCTTATCTACACTGCTGTTCCACCACCAGGTCACTCTCTGTCTGGTTGGAGCTCTGCTCCAGCCACAGGTTTCATCAGTAGCCTTCAGCAAGTTGTCACGTAAGAACTTCCAGTTATTATCTATGTCATACGTCTCTAAATCGTCTTCTTTTTCGTCATATACATCTTGAAGGGCTTTCCTAAATTTGAATTTTAGTGAAAGGTCTTTTAGCTTCCAGACCTTTCTTCTCCACACCTTCCTATATGTCTCATTCCATCTCTTGCTTACTGAGATATCACTAACAACTAACCTATGCTGTGGGGTACATTCTTCCCCAGGGTATGCCTTGGTATTAGACACTATCTGCCTGTCCCGCTGCCTAACTAGCAGGAAGTCAATCTGGCTTATGTGCTCACCAGATTTGTAGGTTATTAGGTGATTGGCAGGTTCCTGGAAGTTTGTGTTCCAAATAGTCAATGTACTTGCATCACAAAATTCAAGAAGTCTCACTCCTTCTTCATTTCTTGAGCCGTAACCGTGCCCACCATGTACCCCAGTGTAACCATCCTGGAGCTGTCCAACATGACCATTGAAGTCTCCTGCTAGCATAACGATGTCTCCGTCCTCTGTCATTGTGGTTGTTTGCAAAAGTTGCTCATAAAAGCTCATATATATATATATATATATATATATACGTTATATATATATATATATATATATATATATATACGTTATATATATATATATATGCTCATATATATATATATATATATATATATATATATATATATATATATATATCAACATCATCATCATCATCAACGTTTAACGTCCGTGTTCCACGCTTGCATGGGTTTGGACGGGGGTAGTCCCACTTGAGGCAAGAGTGATTGTCTTGCTCGCATAGGACTGTCTGGCAGGTTTTCTACAGTTGGATGCCCTTCCTAACACCAACCACATTTACAGTGTGGGTCTGGGAGGTTTTTACCGTGTTGCCTACACGGCCACATTACAGCGTGGACTGTGTGTTTTTTTGTCGTGACACCTACACAATCTCATTTGTTTCGGCCTGGATGGCGCGGCACCAACATAACTTTACATAGAACGGGGTGTATATATATATATATATATGGAGGCACATGGCTTAGTGGTTAGAGCATTGGCCTTGCAATCGAAAGGTTGTGACTTCAATTCTCAGACTGGGTGATGTGTTGTTTCCTTGAGCAAGACACTTTATTTCACATTGCTCCAGTTTACTCAGCTGTAGAAATGAGATGATAGGGACTGGGGTCCCTATCATTCCACTGCAAAGTGGTCGTGGAGATGCCACGGCAAAAAAGCACCCAGCACTCACTGTAAATGATGTTGGTGTTAGGAAGGGCATCCAGCTGTAGAAATCAAGCCAAAATCAGTTCCCATCCCACCCTTGCAAGCAGGGAAAAAGCGGACGTAAAATGAAATGATGATGATATATATATGTTATATATATATATATATATGTTATATATATATATATATATGTTATATATATATATATATGTTATATATATATATATATATAAATGTTATATATATATAACGTATATATATATATATATATATATATATAACATATATATATATATATATATATAACATATATATATATATATAACGTATATATATATATATATAACGTATATATATATATATTTATAACGTATATATATATATATATAACGTATATATATATATATATATATATAACATATATATATACATATATGTTATATATATATGTTATATATATATATATATATGTTATATATATATGTTATATATATATGTTATATATATATATGTTATATATATATATATGTGATTTATATATATATATATATGATAATATATATATATATGATATATAGATATATATATGTTATATATATATGTTATATATATATATATGTTATATATATATATATGTTATATATATGTTATACATATATATGTGTTATATATATATATATATATATATATGTTATCATCATCATCATCATCATCGTTTAAGGTCCGTGTTCCACGCTTGCATGGGTTTGGACGGGGGTTTTCCACTTGAGGCAAGAGTGATTGTCTTGCTCGCATAGGACTGTCTGGCAGGTTTTCTACAGTTGGATGCCCTTCCTAACACCAACCACATTTATAGTGTGGGTCTGGGAGGTTTTTACCGTGTTGCCTACACGGCCACATTACAGCGTGGACTGTGTGTTTTTTTGTCGTGACACCTACACGATCTCGTATGTTTCGGCCTGGATGGTGTGGCACCCCCACCAAACTTTACAT
>OZ024743.1:211120461-211125461 GCA_964016885.1 Eledone cirrhosa
CGATATTGAGCATTTGACAATCCAGTTAGAGAATCATAGTCTGATGTTCTTTAGTTCAATACAGGAGGCTGTTACGTTTCGAGAAACGACATTGAATACCACCCGGAAGTGTGTGTGTGGCTAAGGGGAGTTAATGCATGAGGGGAGGTAACTCCGGTGTTTCTATACCTAGCTATTGAAATGTGTCTCAATATAGACTCTAATTTCTATGGTTATGCGCAACTTCCAAAAAAATTTCTAAAGCATAAAGTGTTTTAACTATAGAGTAGTTTAATTAAGTTGTGCTGAAGGTGTTCGTATTATTATGGTGAATTAAGCCCCATCGTAGGGTGCCACAAATGAATATTATAGACGATGAGCAAGGATTCTAAATTAATGATCTCTGTGGTTGTAGTCTACTCATAGGACCAGGCGCGGTGATTGCAGAATCACTTCAAGACACCATGATGTCTGGTAAGTTCTGGGTCATCGCTTGCTACATTGGATGTCGAAAGATAATCATCACCAGGTCCGGCCAGAGGTCAATCCGCAGTCCTCACGACCCTCTCTGACCGCCAAATCATCCATATATGTACAACCCGCCCGCCAGTTGCAATACATTCATTCTCTGCGCTCAGCGTCCTGGTCCTACTGCTCAACAGCGTTACTAGATTAAATCGTCTTTCATCTGTCTAAGGAAGGCACTTCCTCCGCACAACACCACCAAACCAATCAATTCATGCTCAAATTACCTATAGAGCGGTGTAGTGCAGTTCAAGTGGGTGGATATTGTCACACCTGACGTAGAGGTATAAATGGGTATTCTCCCTGCGAAGGGTTCCAGAGGGATGTCGTTGTTTGTGTTATATTAGATCAGTTAGTGTTGGGTATGTGGTATAAGGTGTGCCCCTGGTGTTTGATGCTAGATGTGGTGTTTGGTTCAAGTCCGACATTGCTATATATTGGGCTTAAAGTTTTGGAAGGAATGTCTGAAGCGGTGCTGGCAAGTTGCAAACACCTCAGATTTTTTGTTAAGTAGGTTACGGTTGGAGAAGATAATATTGTGGGTCTCTAGTATACAGAGGTTACAAAATTTATTAGGTGGTTTGTACGAGGTCGCGCTGCCTATCACTTCCCATTTGAGTGTGTATGGTTTATTTTTAGTTTTTAGATAGTGTATGTAGCTAGAAAGTGAGGTGGAGTTGGCTAGGCTGTGCTTTTTGAACGAGTGGATGTGCGAATTATATCTGATTTTGAAGCAGTTAGAAGTGGAGCCTACATAGGTTTCTGAAGAGTTGCTAGTTGTGACGGTGCATGAGTATATGATATCCTTGGTTAGGCATTTTTTATCTAAAGGGCAGGTTCTATTAGCTCTACAGTTACAATTATCCTGTGTGTTAGTCTGCTGGTTATAATGCAGTGCAGAAGTCTGGGTGGTAGCTATAGGATTTTGGACATTCGGGTTGTCAACCCCGGTGTTATTTCTTATACTAGTGTTATTTCTATTGTTACTGCCGTTACTATGGTTGCTTGCTACAGAGGTATTTAGAAGGTTTGCATCCTGTTGTGATTTTGTTTGTTGGAAGTAAGAATTAATTTTACTTTTATTGCTGCTAGCTATGTGGTATGCTAAGTTAGGCGTCGTAGAGTATGAGATTTTAATAGTGTTTTTGTTTAAAAGGTTGTGGTACTTGTGTCCTAGAGGGAAGTTTTTATTTAGTAGTGAGAAGAAAGCCCTAGGTATGTTGGTGGAGACATTTAGGTTGAAAGGAGGGTTGAAAAATGTATTATTTCTTCTTCTATTTTTGTTTTTAGTGTTTGGTGTGTTGTTTCTTCCTAAGGCACCACAGTAGTTTCCATGGTAATGGTTACTTCCGGTGGCACCCTCCGCTTTGGTGTACTTGTGGTTGCTATTCCTATTATTAGGTTTCCTCATGGACATGTTGTGCGAGATGATGTTGTAGCTATGTGTTTTCTTAGGTAGGAACTCAATTTCTATATTATGGCCGGATCTAGCTAATGCTTGATTGTAATATTGTGAGTACTGCCACTCTAAATTCTGTAATGAATGTTGACCCACAATATTTGCATATGTATCGGTATGTCTCTTGGCTGAAAAGGAGGTCATATAACTGTCCATTCATTAATAAATTGCTCCGAAGAATCCAAACCTCGGTTTGGAGGAAACAGCTGTAAGCACAATAATGTTTTGAACAGTTCTTTGATTCTTATATTTCATATAACTGCTCTGTAAATCATCTGATGTTTTTACATTGAGCTACTTAACTTACTGGTAATAAGGTAGTAATACATTACTGCCTACCACTATTTAGGGTTTGTATAAAAAATACATATAACTGCATAAGGTTTTTGTATTTACATAACCATAAATAGTATAATTAATACTATACATATATATATATATATACATATATATATATTTCGTTTCTGAATTTGTTTAGCAAGATTCTTTATCTGAAATCGTGTGTTGAAACCGATATTGTTATACTTTGGGAGGGTCATGTTGCCAATAAGAAACACACGCACCAGTTGCTTTCACTTCAATTTATTATATATTTATAAATTTATAAATTTACAAATCTATAAATTTTTGGTTGGTTGGTTGGTTCCACAACCAGATAGTTGTTTATATATAGTCATAGTCCTTTCGTCACACACTCTGTGACCTCTTCAGTGACTGGGGATTCCTTTCTTTGTTTCTGTGCCTTTCCTTTCTTCTGTCCTACGCCATTTTGTTTCTGTGTGTGTGTTGTGTGCTCAGTTTGCGCATGCGCCACATCCGGGTGTCTGTGTGTGTTTGTGTTCATTTATCTATTTGTTTATTTATTTACATGTTGTTGGTTGGTTGTTTGTTCTATGTGTGTGTGTGTTTTCATTTTGTCCTTAATTGTAAGTTGTGATGTTGCTGTTCCACTCATATTTTCTATTTAATTTTGGTTGTAATTCTTTTATGTTTACTGCCTCTGTAATTTGCCTAAACATTGCATCTTTTCTGTGTGTAGATTCTATTTTTATTTCTATGTTCTCTAATTTACCCTTGTGTTCTATCTTAGCATGTTGGTAGAGTACAGATGATTCTTTATTATCTTGAATGTCTCGCCAGTGTTCATTTATCTGTTCCCCTATACTACGAGCTGTCTCACCTATGTACACTATATTTTTGTTTCTACATTGTCCTTCAGTACATCTTATGCTATACACTACATTTCTAGTTTTACAGTTAATATGGGGGCTTATTTTACAGGTTATACATTTCTTATCTATACATGAGGGTCTTTGGAACGGGTATGTCTTGCTAATAAGTGTTTTTACGGAGGTACCTGGTCTTTCTACTATCTTAATATTGAGTTTATGTTTATTTAGGGCCCTTCTAAATTTGTAGGCTGGTTCGCCTCTAGGGGTTGTATTGATGAACATTACACTCTGGTATTTATTGCTATCATACCATGAGTTTATTCTATTGGCCTTGTTCCTAGTTCTTTCTATTCTATTCCAAAATTTGCTCCTATACAAGGGGCAGGTCCCATTTATGTCATTATTTACCATTTTTTCCCATTTGGTTCTGGCTCCTCTATACACTCTGATTCTATCTCTCTGATTGTAGCCAGAGAACTGCATACGGTGGATGAAGTGTTGTATGTGTCTCTCTAGTTCTTCGGGGTTGCACATGCGGGACACATTTCTCATCACCCGTACCAAATCCGCAATCAGTATGTTGATTTTGGTATGGTCCGAAATGGCCGAGTTTCGGTGGATCAGATGTTTGGAAGTCATGGGTTTGGCATAATGGGAATGGAGGATTTGTTTTTTGTTGTTAATGGTATCTAACCAGAGCTCTGTGTCTAGTACAGGTAATCGATGGTTGGGGTGTCTACTTGGGTAGTCTATAGTAACTCTAATGCTCTGGTGGATGGAGTTTGCTATTTGCTGGATGCTTTCCATTGTGTTTTTCTTTAGTTCCTGACTGTTCTCTAGTGGGGGTGTCTTAACTACGATGTTTATATCATCTACGTTAGCGGGAGTACATTATCAGGGTTAAGCTGTCTTCTAATTGTTCTTTAAGTTTAAGTTTAAGTCTACTGTCCCACCATACCATGAATAAGTTAGCTATGTCGCCTGCAATGCTAACACCAATGGCTGCTCCTTCCTCTTGGGCATATGTTTTTCCATTAAATTTGAACATATGTTCCTTAAGGGTTAATTTTATGCTGGCCCCTACCGCATGTGCAATCATTTTCCTCAGTTCATCGTGGTTTTCGGGTGTCCGTATGGCTCTGGTCCACCCGTTTCATCTATCCGTGTGGGTTTTCTTGGCCATTGAGGTAATGGTAGGTGGTCTGCCTCTTGTTGGTCTTGTAGGGCACAGGTTGCTAAGGTCATAAGTGTCTAGGTAACTATTACTATGGGTAAGCTTAAGTAGAAGTCCCAGCTCACTGGTATCAATCCCACGGAACTCAACCTTGCTCTCGCTGATCATTTCTACGCATTTCTCCACAGCAAAATCCACGTCAATAGATGGATACAGGGACACAACATCCATACTGCCTATTAAGGTCCCCAGATCGGTTACTCACGCCGATTCTGCTGAGGAGGTCCTCCGTGCTGTCACATACATCTGGGGACATCTCAATGATGGGGCGTATGATCAGGGAGAGGAAGTAGGACAGTCTGTAGTTACTAGCAATGTTAGCTCCACAGACTGGCCGTGTTGGTGGTCCCGCGACAGGATCACAGCCCGTTTTATGGTCTTTTCGAAGCCCATACAACGCCGGCACGTCATTGTTCCAGGCCTGGAAGTTGTTGGCAGTCCTTTTGTTGGGCTGCATTATATTCGTCCACATCACCATATGGGCATTGAGGGCTTTTTCTCTATCCTCGTGCTCCTGTGGTGTTACCTCTCTTGTGTTAGTGATGTGGGGGTTGCATTGCCTGGATGTAGTTTGGCAGGCTGTCAACCGACATTCTGCCAGACTTGTCTGTTGGAAAGCATGCTATCTCTC
>OZ024743.1:211132961-211150461 GCA_964016885.1 Eledone cirrhosa
TTTTATGAAAAACGTTTTAAAATTATGGTTAAGCTGTTAAAAATAAATTGTCTACGAAAGAAATCTTGGCTGGATCTCTCATAAGTCACTTCCGATTACTTTCAACGTGAGCCCCCACTTTGTAAGTTGTCTTATTTTATACCAAAAAACTCACTTTATTTCTTATACAAACATTTATAATTTTCTATCTATAAATATATTGATTTTCTACTATGTAATAAATAATCAATAAGCACTTATATGGTGCTATATTTATTTTCACTCTGTGTGATACTTTATTTCATAAATATATACTTAATAGTTGAACAAACAACATTACAAATCGTTTGCAATTCCTTCAGAATGAAAATATAAACAGCATATAAATAAATTTACAGTAGAATAACATAACAAATATGTTTTAAATATATACATAAATAACATTACAAATGCCTCGGTAACACTACAAAGGATGATACAATGAAAGATATATTCCTTCAATGCTACAATATTAAAGAAAATGTAAAGAAACGGGTGAACAATGGAGCCAACACCAGAGCAAAAGACAGCAGCATCGCGAGTACTGGGCAACCTCTCTAATGATTTTTGAGGCAAGCCAGCACACTCGCAGCATTGCCTCGGGTGATGGCGAGGCTGATGCCCTATCCATATATAAATACGTATATCTATCAGAGTGAATGAATGTTCATAGCTACCTTAATCGTTCATTCATTTACACATGTAACAAAGTAGAATTTGTTCTAAAAGCCGACACTTTCTGTAGTTCGAATGTAAAATGAAAACTTTTAAGAAAAATGTGTTTATCCCACTTATTTTTTCTTAATTATGCCTAATATGTCCACTATAGCTATCTATATAGGAACATTTAATGTTTTTTTTATTGCATCATACTTTCGTTCCTTCCATTTAGAAATGTTGTTTAACTATTGATAAATTAAAAAATAACACATCAAAACAACCCCTAACAACTTAAAATTATTTAGTGATTATTAATTTATTTTAATTAACTTGATTGGCTGCGCAAGGTCTCATTTATGAAATTGTACTACGCTCACTTTCTTTTACTTAGGGCATTAATTTGGAGTGTCACCGACTGATAACTCAACGTGGCCGGCACTGCATCATCCATCATCTAACGCCAGTTTTCCTTGCTAGCAAGGGACGTACAGGTGTATTTTATCTTGAGACCAGCACTGATACAACTAAAGAGTTCTCCTCTTGATCTTTTGTGTACTGTGTTTTATCGTGTCCACAACAACACTAGAAATGTTGTCATGTCCTTTAAATGCGGCTCAACTACAATTTAGTGCTACTTCTTGATTTTTTCTATTTTCAACGGAAACTTCAATACATACACACATATATATATATATATATATATATATATATATATATATATATATATATATAAATGCCTTCTACAGGACTAGAACTGTTTCATTCGGGAGAAACCCGATTGAACTCGGAATAAACTTATATATATATATATTAACAAAAACACAGCCAACACTCTACAGTAATAAAACTAAATTTATGCACTCTGAACAGATGATTGCAGCTGCATAACTGCAATTCACTAGATTTGTTGAGTAAGCTAGACGCTGGCCGAAGGACGCTGTATTTATACCAACGATCTTCGTTAATAGTGTTTATATATTAAGAGAGATGTAAAATTCCGACCGCGGCATTACATTTGTGAGGTTCCTACCAATAATTAATTGTATTTATTATGTATTAGAAAAAAAGAAAAAGGCTTAAACAATATTGAAAGTCTGTTGGCTGCAACTCTAAAGAAAAAGTAGCCCAGCGGAATATATATATATATATTTCCGTGTTTGCCAAGCTAACCAATACTCAATTGAAAGCCAATATAATGATTTTCACATGCAGCTTTTTCCGCATTTAAATCGGTACACTATTCTATTAGATCTATAGTGCATGTTATATATAATCTTAATATGCATTTTCAAAAATGTATCTCTCAAAAATATACATTATTAAGAATGTATATTTTTATTTCGCAAAACTATGAGTACAAATGACACTTAAGACAAAAGAGTACTCAATACCGAAGTAGAGTTTAAATATTCATTTTATTGAGGCTGAATTGTTCATGTCTGGTGACCCCCAGAAGAAGCAGATGAAAGTTTCGAGTAACAAGACTCACTATTTAACCTTTATATATATATATATATATATATATATATATATATATATATATATAGGCATACGTTAAGTTTAATGTTCGGGGAAAGTGAAAGTAAATTTTCTTACAAGTGAATTTGTTTGTTGTTTTTTTTTACAGTGAAAGTTATGATACACACGGAATTGTATGGATTTCTTAAAATATATATATGTGTGGGTGTGTATATGTTTGTATATATGTGTGTACACTGTGAATTTGTTTGTTTATTTACAACAGGTCTCTATAGTGATCTTGTGTTAATTAGTATTGTGTGTGTGATTATTTTTTCTTATATATATATATGTGTGGGTGTGTATATCTGTGTATATATATGTATGTCTGTATATATATATATATATGTGTGGGTGTGTATATCTGTATATATATGTGTGTCTGTATGTATATATATATATGTGTGTTTGTATATATATATATGTTTGTGTCATCATCATCGTTTAGATGTTTTTGTAATATCTTGCTATTTAAAAACACACAATGTCACCATTTATTTAATATTTACAATTTCATATATATATATATTGCTTTCCACCTGTTTATGGTGGGGCCGATAACGTTGTTAGAACTCGTTTCAGCCTTGAAGAAATAGTTACGGCGAGTGCTATATATATATATATATATATATATATATATATATATATATATATATATATATATATATATGAAAGAGAGAGTTCAGATAAGGTGAAAAAAAACAACGTATTGCACGTTCTTACGTAGTCTGGCGAAACATTTGCCGTTTGATTAAATATATAATTAACAGCCGTCGTTTTTTTGTTTACATTTGTGTGTGTATATGTATACACACACCGTTTATGTTAGGCTGTTTACCAATAGGTAGAACAACTGGTGGTTCCGGTTGGTAAACGATGTTGCAATAAATTATATATTTATACACATTGCCACGGGTGATAGCGAGGCTAAGACGTTGAAATAAACAAGCACCGTCGCCAGGAGCATCACCTGATACGTCGTTGGTTAGGCAAGCGGCCAACAATAACAACAACCTCGTTGTCAACGACCCAGCTCCCCTAAACATCTTCAACATCACAGGCTAAAAAAAAAATGTTTGTCAATAATTCCTGGAATTTTAATCCGTTTTAGGACTAATGAAGTGGCTCTCACCTTCACCACAACATCCAGGATGTTGGAAGAAGAGAAAGAGTCGCTGTGATGTCCTTAATGAGACATCTATCTCTTACCCACCAGAAGCTTTTAAATTGATGTTCTATTCTCTCAGGTGTGTAATATATGTTATATAATTAGACGAGCGACAACCTCTGAATTGAATCAACATCGTAGTTAAAATTCCACATTTTTGGGAAATAGATGGTCGTCGTAACGACAATAATGCTGACCTTCAATGCACAATGTCGAAATCACACCTGTCTAACTTGTTAGAGATGACATCATAGCAACTTAACCGGAAACAAAATATATACTTACGAAAATCGACCAGAAAAGTAATTAATTTGCCTAGAATTTAGTTGCCCCCGACTCCTCCCATTTAGTTTCTTTCCAACTTTCTTAATAATACATCTTTTTAATGAAATTCTGTAGATACATTTTCCATGATGTAGAATAACGATTATGTTAATTATTTAAAAAATACTTTCATTATTCTATAGTTCCGTTCGGTTAATGCTTTCATTTACAGAATATTTTTGGTTTACGTGTGCAGAAATGTTTAATCTCGGAAATTTGTTCATTATGCCTTCCAATGCCATGTTGATAATAAGTAATACGAATCAGGATAATGTTATAGATTTGTACATACATGTATAATAGTAAGATTCTGTTCTTGTCATGTGTGTACGTGCGTTGTTGTTCGTTCTCTCCCCCCCCCCCCCCTCATTCCTCAATATTGTAAGCAAATGGGAGCCCACGCGCCGGCGGTCCCGGCGGGCAGAATGGAGACGTGTTGGAAGAGCCATTCCAGCTCGCGAGGATCACACCTGCGGGTAACCAACCCCGTGCCGATAGTGGTGAGTAGGGAAGTGATCCTATGACCAGGGATACCAGAAGTCTCCACTATATAGTCTCGGGTCCCAAATATTAGGATTTGGAATAAGCTGGGGGTGGAGTGGAAAATCGGTAATTTTTCTAGGTTGTCTCCGTTGATTTAAAAAAACAAAACAGAATTAGTCGTTTAGTTTATTCATTGAGACCCCAACCTATCCTATTTATTTTATAACATGAGATTTCTAATGTTATTTATTGTATAAAGAAAATTCATTGTTGCAGGAATGCTACCACTTAAAATAAAATTTCGCCGGAGATAGATTAACAAAATTTAACAAGCGGGGTTTGGTGGGTGGAAAAAATCTGAATAATTATTAAGCAGGGCTAGTGTGACTTTTCCCCTACCCCAAATTGTTGGCCTTCTGCCTAAATCAGAAAACATATAAAACAAAAGAAAAGGGAAAGGAATTTAATTCACAGCAATAAAGTCAGATTACTGCATCTCACTCTTGTTACATTCTGGTATAGTTTCAATGGTTAGGTATCCTTCCTAATGTCAACCATTTCATGGTATATACCAGATGCATTTTATTGTGGCACTGTCCCTACCATCTGAGAGGGTGCTCTCTATTGTGACACCAGCACTACCACCTAACACAGTGCTATCTATAGTGGCACCAGCACTACCACTTTACCATGTGAGTTAGGTGCATTTCATTGTGGCACCAGCACTACCACCTGACAGGGTGCTATCTATTGTGGCACCATCACTACCACTTTACCATGTGGGTTGGGTGTATTTTATCGTGGCTCCCTCACTACCTTCTGACAGTGCTGTCTATAGTTGCACCAGCAATACTACATAACAGTGTAGGCTGGGTGTATTTTATTGTGGCACTGTCCCTACCACCTGACAGGGTGCTGTCTATTGTAGCACCAGCACTACCACTTTACTGCGTGGGTCAGGTGTATTTTATTGTGGAACCCTCACTACCACCTGACAGGGTGCTATCTATAGTGGCACCATCACTACCACTTTACTGTGTGGGTTGTGTGTATTTTATTGTGGCCAAAACCAGCTCTGGTTCTATGAAATAAAACCAACTATTTTAAAGGTTTCCAATTTAAATTAAAATCTTCCACCATAATTTTATATAAGAACTTTACATTACGTTTATGAAATAATTAATAATTTTAGTAAATCCCTCAAAATTCTTTATTAATTAATTGAAAGAGAGTATATGGTAAATGGCACTTGACCAAAATGCCAAATGTTAGGAACCTGAGACCTAAAGATTGTGAAGAAAACTCCTTAACCCTTTAGCATTCACATTACTCTATATATACTATTATATTTTCATGATAAATGCTTTATCTCACATAATTATCTCACATAATATCGAATCTATGAGATTTTGAAAGAATTTTTTTTGAGAACAATACCTTAACATCAGTTTGAGTGACCAGTTACAGCCAGTTTCAACAGAAAAAGGTAGAGAATTCTGTCTGGTTTTGGCCGGTTTGAACATTAAAGGGTTAATCATTTGATGATAAATGCTCTCAGTACACTTTGTAAAGTGGTTGGTGTTAGGAATGGCATCCAGCTGTAGAAACCATGTTCCCAGTACACTCTGTAAAGTGGTTGGTGTTAGGAATGGCATCTAGCTGTAGAAACCATGCTCCCAGTATACTGTGTTAAATGGTTGGTATTAAGAATGGCATCCAGCTGTAGAAACGAAGCCAAAAATGGAATATATGAGCAAGACATGATCACCTGACTAATCAATCTATACTCTGGATCTGACAACCAATTTAACTCAGGCAAACATTGAAAATTGATGTTAAAGAGAGATGATAATGGTGGTGGTGGTGGTGGTGGTGATGATGATTATGGTGATGGTGGTGGTGGTGGTGATGATGACAATGGTGATGACGATTGTAGGGATGATAGTGATGTTGATGAGGACAATTGTGGTGATAATGGTGATGTTGGTGGTGATGATGGTGACGATTGTGGTGGTGGTGATGATTTTGATGATTGTGATGCTGATGATAATGGTGATGATGATGGTGACGATTGTGGCAATGATGTTGATGGTGATGATGGTGATGGCGACGATTGTGGCGATGATGGTGATGGTGATGATATATCATCATCATCATCGTTTAACGTCCATCTCCCACGCTAGCATGGGTTTAGACGGGAATTTTCCCACTTGAGGCAAGATTGGTTGTCTTGCTCGTATAGGACTGTCTGGCGGGTTTTCTACGGCTGGATGCCCTTCCTAATACCATCCACGTTTACAGTGTGGACTGGGAGGTTTTTACTGTGTTACTTACACGGCCATATTACAGCGTGGACTGTGTGTTTTTTTGTCGCGACACCTACACGACCTCGTTTATTTTGGACTGGATGTTGTGGTACCAACATAACTTTACAGCGAAGGGGGTGGTGTGGATGGGGAGGGGGTAGTGGGACGGGGGTGTATTTTTGTTAAGAGGTGCCTACTGACTGTAGGTTTCGCTTTCTACTTAGGCAAGGTGGGTCTTCTGTATTACTGTGTAGCGCCAAAGATCTTGGTCCAGTGACATTGTCTTGGAGAGGTGTAAGTGTGTGAGGTCGGAATTTATCAAGTCGTCCCAGGTTTTTCTGGGTCTGCCTACTCCGTGGCTACCGTCTATTTTTATCGCCCTGCACTTTTTTATACAGCCGTCGTCTTTCATGCGCATCACGTGACCGTACCAACATAGTCTTCTCTCGAGTAAACAACATCTGATCCCTCTTATTCCTAATTTCTCCCTTAGTTAATTTATGCTTTGCCTTTCACGTATCTTACTATTACACATCCAACAGAGCATACAAGCTTCGTTCCTCTCCAGTCTGCGTATATCCTCTGCACACAATGCCCAAGTCTCACTGCCATGTAACATTGCTGTTCGTATGCAGGCATCATACAGCCTGCCTTTCATTTTTAGAGAGAACCCATTAGCGGCCAATAGTGGTATAAACTCTGAACTTTTTCCATCCCGTTCTGACTCTAGCTACTGTACTTTCAGAACACCCTCCACCACTGCTGATTTTGTCACCCAGGTAACGGAAGGTGTCCACTATTTCTATAGAACCATCTGTGCAATGGAATGAGCTAGTATTCTGTGGGCACTTGCTGCTACTTATTGCACCTGAGCACCGGCCACATATAAAATCTATATTCTTAGTTAGCTTACCTGTGATCCCACTACATCTTTTATGCACCCATACTTTGCATTTGGGACATAAAATGGAGTTTCTGCCTACTCCTTTCCTACACACTGAGCATGGCCATTTCCCAGATGGGACAAGTGCCCTATTTTCCTTCCTACAAACTAGAACTTAGTCTTAGACAGGTTAATTTTAAGGCCTTTTGATTGTAGGCCATGCTTCCATGTTTGGAATGTCTTCCCTAGTTCAGCCATTGATTCAGCTATGAGCGTTAGATCATCTGCGTATAGGAGTTCCCATGGGCAGCCGGTCTTGAACTCCTCTGTTATAGCCTGAAGGGCAATAATAAAATATATATAGTGTATATAACGAAGGTATGGTATATAGTGTACATAATGAAGGTATGGTATATATATATATATATATATATATATATATATATATATATATATATATATATATATATATATCATCATCATCATCATTTTACGTCTGCTTTTCCCTGCTTGCAAGGGTGGGAGGGGTCCTATTCAGCACAGCATCTCTCCACTTGTAACGGTCCTTCGTCATCTCCACCGTGAGCTTCAGCGATCTGAGGTCTGCTCTCACCACCTCCGCCCATGTTTTTCGTGGTCTTCCTCTACTGCGTCTTCCTTCAACTGGCATTTCTTGGCACTTCTTTACCCAGTGGTCATCCTCCATACGCATCACATGTCCATACCATTGCAATCTTCTCTCCCGCACACTACAAATTATCCCTCTGAAACACAGTTTCTCTCTCAACCCATATGCTCAGTCGTTCACGTACACTGACATTGCACATCCAACGGAGCATGCTTGCCTCATTTCTCTCCAGCCATTGCATATCGTCTGCAGTTGCTGCCCATGTCTCACTACCATACGGCATTGCGCACCTCAAACAGGCATCATATAACTGGCCTTTCGTACGCAGGAGAAGCCCTTCTTCGTCAGCAGAGGAAGCAGCTCCCTAAACTTCTTCCAACCCGTCTTTATTCTAGATACTATGACCTCGGAACCCCCCCTTCCATGCTAATCTGATCACCTAGGTACCGGAAGCTGTCAACCACTTCTATAGAACCTACCTGCATTTGAAAAATGTATCTATCAATGTGACTTCTACTGTCAAATTTCCCTGTACATCTACTGCATACATATTTTTCCCTACCTATTAGTTTGCCTGCTATCCCACTACATCTTTTGTGTAACCAAGATCTGCATTGTGTATATTTTACAGAATTTATACCAGTTCCTTTTCTGCATATCGAACATGGCCATTTCCTTGATGGAATCAGAGTTTTGTCCTCTTTTCTACTCATCAACACTTTTGTCTTAGCTAGGTTCACTCTCAGTCTTCTTAATTCCAACTGCTGTTTCCATAGCCAGAATTTATTCTCTAGCTCCTTTACTGATTCTGCTATAAGAACCAGATAGTCAGCATAGAGAAGTTCCCATGGGCAGCCAGTCTTAAACTCCTCTGTTATGGCTTGGAGGACTATAATGAACAAGAGCAGGCCGAGGGCCGAACCCTGATGTACTCCTACTTGTATCTGGAATTCCTCACTAAACTCCATTCCTACTCTCACTTTACTGACAGCACTTCTGTACAAAGCTTGCACTGTCCTCAATGGCCATTCCTCAACACCTAGTTTCCTTAGGGACCACCAGATGACAGATCGGGGTACCCTATCAAAGACCTTCTCTAGGTCAACAAAAGCTAGTATAGTGGCTTATTCTTCTCTAAGAACTTCTCTTGTAGTTGTCTCACTAAGAAGAGGGCATCTGTTGTACTTTTCCCAGGCACAAAACCAAATTGCATCTCATCTAGTTTGACCTTTTCTTTAATTAGTTGCGCTATCCTTTCTGCCACATTCGTAACCTGATCCATCAGCTTTATTCTCCTATAATTGCTCCTCTCCAGAGCATCCCCTTTACCTTTGTAGCAATTTATGAGAATACTGCTGCACCAGTCTTTGGGTATGACACTGCCATATATAGCCTGATTGATGATGCATGCAACCAGTTTAGTGCCTACGTCCCCTGATGCCTTCAGCATCTCAGCAACTATCTCTGATGGTCCAGTAGCCTTACCATTTTTCATTTCCTTAATCGCCTCTTGGACCCTATATTCATCAATCTCAATAGCTGGTCCCTCTGTCAGGTCTACTGGGGGTAATTTCTCTCTCTCCCATTCGTTCTTCACATTCATCAGTCTCTCATAATGACATTTCCAGGCCTACTTTTTCTGATCATTCGTGACACTAAGTACACCGGCATCATTCCGGACACACTTATCTCCAACAACATCCTGATTTACACTGACACACTGCCTTGCAATGTGGAACACCGCACGTCTCTGATCTTCCTGTCGCAGAACATTGGCAAACCTCCTACTCTCAACCTCCATGCGTGCTAAGTACACCTGACGTCTAGCTTCTCTCTTAGTGGCTGTGTATCCTTCTCTACTCCCACCATTTTTCCAAGCGTTCCATGCTAGTCTTTTGTCTCTAATGGCCCTATCTACCGTGCTGTTCCATCCCCAGGTCATTCTCTGTCTGGCTGGAGCTCTGCTCCAGCCACAAGTTTCTTCAGTAGCCTGCAGTAAGTTATCACGTAAGAAATTCCAGTTATCATATATATATATATATATATATATATAGTGTACATAGTGAAGGCATGTTATTTATATAGTGTATATAATGAAGGCACTGGCTTAGTGGTCTACGCGTGTCTTCTGCTGTCACAGCCCATGTTTCATTACCATGCAACATCACACTTCACACACAGGTATCATACAGTCGTCCTTTTGTTATCAACAGTGGGAGTAGCTTTCTAAACTTCTTCCATCCTATCCTTATTCTAGCTATTATGTTCTCAGAGCATCCTCCTCTGCTGCTAAATAAGTTATCTAGATAGCAGAAGCTATCAACTACTTCTATGGGTCCTTCCTGTGTCTGGAATAGGCTTACATCACTGGTTATCTTCCCCTTGGTTACCCCTGTGTATCTTCTACAAAGTTTTCATGTTAGTCTACCTGTTATCCCACTACATCTCTTGTGTACATTATTCCTTATGTATTTAAAATATATTTTTGTTATTTACAGTTTTTATAGATTCCAATATGCGTGGAAGTGAGAGCAACAGTAAAGTACAATCTCCTGTTTCTCCCAAGACTCCATCAATGGCTCTTCGAGAAGAAAAAATTATTGAAACCTATTTTCAGCTTCTCAGTGAATTCAATTTTGATCAAGCAAGAGAGTTAGTTGTAAGTTCTATTTCTTTGTTTTTCTTTTTCTTTCTTTATTTCTTAAACTTTGTGGAACATTTTCATATTACGATTTCTATTGGATCTAACATGGTTGAATGGTTAAGAAGTCTGACTTGAAATCATTAGGTCTTGGGTTCAATACCACAATGTAACACCTTGGACATGTGTCATTTACCACAGTCCTAGGTCGACCCAAGTCATGTGTGACATCTTGGACATGTGTCAAAGACTGAGTTAGTGTTCAAGCGAAGCTACTAACCTTTCAGATGTACTTTGATTCCTGTACTCTACCAGATGTTTGGGTGGCTCTTTGTTTTGCAAGTGTTTTACAGTTGGATGTTCTTCTTACCATCAAGCACTTGCTGGTTTTTATGTTGTATTTTTGTAGGAAAACAGTTAGAATATATACCTGAGTAAATAAGTGTTGGCACGGTTTGTATCATATAATGTCAGTGAAAGAAGGGAGGTAATGCAGGGTAGAAGGGACCCTTGTTGAAGTTTCACTTCTTTAATGCAACAAACACATCTGGTTTATCTCTGTTGCTCTCTGTGCCAGAGGATGAAAACTTTGCCAGCACAGAAAATGGATTTTATATGGGTCAGTGGTTGTCTGAGGTTTATGCCCAGTTTCTCTCAGTTCATTTATGCTTTGCCGTTCATGTATATATTATACATCCATCAAAGCATGCCAGCTTCATTTTCTTCTAATCTTCGCAGGTCCTCTGCATACAGTGCCCAGGTCTCATTATTATGCAACTCATTTGTGCATAATTAAATATATTAACCTATATAAATAACCAATAATCAAACCTTTAGTTGCATAGATATACATATTAATCCTTTTAATAACAAACAGTTTAAAAGTAATCTTTGTTTCTACAATACACAGCTGTATATTTTAGAGTGTTTATATTTATCTAAAAACATTCCATCATAATTTTATGTAAGAACCTTTGTTAAGTTATGTTCCAAACATCATCTTAAAGTGTTTATATTTATCTAAAAACCTTCCACACCACTTTGGATTATTATCTAATTCTCATGAGGGCGGTGGACTGGCAGTATTGGTAGAGGGTCGGACGCCATGATTTGCAGCATAGAGTTGCAACCCATTATGATCTGAGTTCAAATCCCGCCAAGGTTAACTTTGCCTTTGATCCTTACGGGGGTCGATAAAATAAAATACCACTCATGCACTGGGATCGATTTAATCGACTTTCCCCTCCCTCCAAATTACTGGCCTTGTGCCTATATAAGAAATCATTATTTAATCCTCATAATCATATTCTTAATTTGTTTTGTTTATGAAATGCAGGAACGAGAGAGAGATGTCACAAAATCAAACATCACATCACATTGGCATATGTTTGTTAACGCTCTAATTTTACTAGCTAATGATGAAAAATCCTATATGTCTTTATCATTTCTGGGGCCGAAATGGTTTTCAACGAGACATAAAGATGTGAGTAAATATATTTATATTTTTAATATGTATTACAATACTATCAGGGTTTTTTTCAGTTATGAAATAATATCCTCCTCCTCCTTTTTTTTTTTTTTAATTGAAAAGGTTAAGCTTTGCACCCCCCTCCCACTCATCATTGTTTAGCGTCCATTTTCCATGCTAGCCGTGTCTTCCTCATATAGAACTGTTTCTAGCTATGTTTCTATGGCTGGATGCCCTTCCTAATGCCAACCACATTTACAGTGTGGACAGGGGGCTTTTTGCCGTGACACCTACACAACCACTTTACAGTGCGGGCTGGGTGCTTTTTGTCATGACACCAACATGACCACTTTACAGTGTGGACTGGGTGCTTAAAATCTCTCCAGCAATTCTTTCCTGAGACATTCTACCACATTTTCAATAATAAACATGTTACGAAAGGGAGCAAACCATATGTTTGTCATGGGAGATATTTTACTTTACATAAGAGTTATTTTTTATTATTGTTTTATTGTGGGGTTCATTTTGGGGATCTCTTTGTACCCGACCAACATTCTGAGGTCAATAAAATAAAGTTCCAGTTAGGTACCAGGCCTGATATAATCAACTGCCCCCTTCTTTAAAATTGCTGATCCCTTGTGTTTAAGATAGAAACCATTTTTGTGTCTTTTTTTTTTAACCAAAATTAATCAGTTATTATTAACAGATATTTTATGGTCTTTTTCTTTGTTTTGTTTAAATAAATATTATTTATTTTTTATTTAATTCCCCCACCCCAGGTCGGTGAATTGACAGAATTGTTACTGCATCCCTTTATGTTCTGAGTTCAAATCCGCCTAAGGTTAGCTTTGCTTTTCATCCTTATGGGGTCGATAAAATAAGTACCTATACTGCACTGGGGTTGATTTAATCAACATTCCACTCCCCCCAAATTGTTATCCTTGTGCCTAGATCAGAAACCATTATTTATTTAATTCCCCTTTTTTCTTCTTTATTTGTTATTCAGACACTCAGGAATTCCTACCAAAACTTGATGACAGATTTTCGAAAGATCTACGAAAGTGTTCAACAAAATGATCCACATGTTAATTTAAATGCAATATTGGGTCATTTGTGTGAACATCTTGAACACTTTCCAATGGCCCGCTTACGAACTATGGACCTGTATCCTTTATATGTTTATATTTAACTCTTTCATCACCACATTTCTAATGAAATACACTCTTAATTAATTAATTAAGAATTTTGAGAGATTTACTAAAATTATTATTTATTTCAAAATTAGAATTTGGGTTTTTGCTCTAACATAGATACATATATTCATGTGTTTTATATCAAATAATAATTGTTTCTACTTTAGGCACAAGACCAGCAATTACCCAGTACATTACTGGTACTTTATTTTATCGACCCCGTAAGGATGAAAGGCAAAGTTAACCTCGGTGGGATTTGAACTCAGACTGTAAAGGGACGTAACTATGATAGTAAGCATGGCGTCCAACCCTCTACTGCCAAAAATATATTCAATTTGTTTGCACGCAGACAGCCTCATTACGCTATGTTTATTTTAGATGACTGTCACCATCCTTTTGTTCTAGCAATGACAGAGAGACAGAACCAAAAATTATAATGGTCATCTAAAAAAACATAGCGTACAAACAAATCGAATATTATTCGATATAAAGCTCATGAATACATTATTTCATTACTAAGGTTCTTATATAAATTTATGTTGAAAGATTTAATTTATATTGGAAACCTTTAAAATGGTTGGCTTTATTTTATAGAACCAGAGCTGGATTTGGTTGGGTTGGTAACTAAAGGGTTAAGTGTTTGTCACCACTTACTTTATGATGTTTTTTAGTCCCATGTCAGCTCTGATCAATCAAACCAAGATAATCATTGTTCCAGATATGACCATCCCATTTTTTTTTCAGATATAGTGTATCTAGGACTACGTTATCCAATACATCCTTCATTTTCTAAACTAGTTGGATGTTTTGTGGTAGATTTGGCTGCTCTTTCTAACAGGTCAAGTGACCACATGGAGGCTGCCTTGTTGACCCTTCAATTTTCTTGTTTGTAAACAATTTGTGTCAGAGGTTCATCAATAGTAACTCCTCTCTAACCCATTTGTGACGATACTTCTAAGGAAATAAACTGTGTGTGTGTTTATGTTGATTAATCTTCTTCACCCACTTATTCCTGAGAGGGAGCAGAGTCCTCAAGCATGCCTTCCAGTCAGTCCTGTTAGAAGCAACTATCTCCAAGCAAGATCAGCCAAGCTCATGGGTGTTATCCAGCCATCTACCTGGAGTGACTGTTAATTAATCTTGAAAAATAATCATGCACTCAACTTAAAAGGTTCTTAACATAAAATTATGAAGGAGTGTTTTAATTTGAATATAAACACTTGAAAATGGGAAATTATATTTTATATCTTAAATCAAAAGTCTGCCCCAGATGGGCTATTGGTGGTATCTGAAGTCTGTCTCGAGCTAGGAGTCTCATTGGCCAGTGTTTATCCTGGTTTCTGTGGGGTGAAGCAACTGACAGTTAAAAACACCCCTCCCCCCTGGACAGGATGCCAATCTATCGCTGGGTTAACACCCCCCCCCCCCCCCCCCCAGCTATTACTGGTACTCATTTTCAGGTCAAGTTCACAACCCAGTCCAGGAATCAAACACCCTCCAGCTATTGCTGGTACTCATTTTCAGCTCAAGAACACAACCCAGTGCAGGAATTGAACCGACACCGTTATGATCATAAGTCCAATACACTTACCATTATGGAAAAGGTTAAAACTAAATGAATGTTTTGAGTTTTTCCTTGACTCTGCTGTAGTTATGAACAGTTGACTACAATTGGCCACAACAGAAATTTCAACTACGAAGATCCAGTAATTGTTTGTACTGAAATTGTCAAAGCATTCCAGAAACGCTTCCATCATCCTTTGTTAAGTCATCTAAAGACAAGTTTTAAGTATGTCAAGGTTGTGTTTCTTTCATCTTTCCTCTTTCAATTAAAACAAACAAAAATTGTGGTGGCAATGTATTCGTTTTGCAAGATTTTTTCCATATGAAATCATGTGATGAAACAGATATTGTTATATTTGGGGAGGGTGCTGTTGCCCTAAAATTGCCAAAAATAGTAAAACACACTGTTTGATTTGGTTTTTGTTTTAGTATATTTTTATATTTTTATAAATAATTTAGCTGGCATAACTGTTTATAATTGATTGACTCACAGTTAAGAATCTAAATTTAATTTATAATTTCCCAAATTTCTTTCATCACACATAACTGTGACATCTTCAGCCATTCCTCTTATGCCTAGTTTGTTCCTCAGTTCATGCATACTTTGTTGGTCCCACACATTAACATTGCACATCCATCAAATCATGCTTGCCTCATTTCTCTCCTATATATGTCTACACCCATGGACATGCTTACAAAATTAGAAAACAGCACAGCTCCCATGAGTTTCGGAAACATTTTTCATGCTCAGAGTTGCTGCAGAATGGAACAAACTACCTGCATAAGTTGTTAGCTGTTGGGACACTGCATCCTTCAAATCTTCCATGCTTCCCAAAATTCGGCAACACTACACCTGATATTCCCTCTCCATACACATGCACGCATGTGTATGTGTGTGTATATCATGACTCATACACTGTTCACATTCCTGACATTTGTACATCATTCTATGTACTATACATGCACCTTTGATGAGTTGTCGTGCACCTTAGCACTGTACACAATAATTTTCATTATTATTATTATTATTTATGTTGCCATTCTGAGTTCAAATCCCGCCGAGGTTAACTTTGCCTTTCATCCTTACGGGGTCGATAAAATAAAGTACCAGTAATACACTGGGTAATTGCTGGCCTTGTGCCTAATGTAGAAACAATTATTATTATTTATGTTTCATTATTTTACATTGTCACAAGGGTGGTGGATTGGCAGTATCGGTAGAGAGTCGGACACCATGCTTTGAAGCATAGAGTTACGTCCCTTTATGATCTGAGTTCAAATCCCGCCGAGGTTAACTTTGCCTTTCATCCTTACGGGGTCGATAAAATAAAGTACCAGTCATGTACTGGGTAATTGCTGGCCTTGTGCCTAAAATAGAAACAATTATTTTACATTGTCACTACTTCTGATTCTTCTTGTACCTAGTTTCTCTCTCATTTCATCCATACTTTGTTCTTCCCACACATTAACATTGCACATCCATCATACCATGCTTGCCCCAATTTCTCTTCTATATATATAAATATATATATTTATGTTTTATTATTGCTACAGCTATGAGTGTGAAATTATTCAACATTTGCTGACGACACAAATTCAAGTATCGGAACTTGATTATCTACCGGCATTGTTACAACTTCATCAAGCCCACACTAAATTGGCACAATGGGGTACCTGCTTACCAGCTAAAGAGGTAAACTATACACATAGATTTACTCCAATATTTTTTTCAATTATATCTTATTTATATATATCATCATCATCGCTTAATGTCAATTTTTCCATGTTTGCATGGGTTAGACATATATATATATATATATGTATATACAGGGTGTCCCAAAAATGTATACACACTTCAACACCATTCTAATAAATATTGCCTGTACAGGTAATCAAAGTGCATATACATTTTGGGATATATATATAAACAAGGTTTTCTTGAAGAACAAGTTGAAACGCGAGTGTATTAGAATTCATACTATAATGAGAGAAATTCAACGCAAGAAAAGATGTTAAAAAAAGCAAAATGCCATCAATGTCGGCGTCAAGTAAAATTTACAGAAATCAGTGGCTAGAAGTGATAGGAAGAAAGGAGTAAAGGAAGAAGAAAATGAGACAAGATCACACAAACATCATCTCACATCTTCAGCCCTCATGCCAGATGTAGTTTTGCACGATTTAACTTGTGAGTACCACATGAAATTGCCAGCGTATTCAACAGAAAATATAATATCTCTGAACCAACTTAAATATTAAAATATATATATATATATTCACTCCGTATAACTTCATGCTTCTTAATATAATTGTTTCTACTTTTGGCACAAGACTTGCAATTATCTCAGTGTATTACTGGTACTTTATTTTATCGACCCCGTAAGGATGAAAGGCAAAGTTAACCTCAGCTGGATTTGAACACAGAACGTGAAGGCCCGTAAATCTATGCCACGAAGCATATTGTCTGACGCTCTACCGATATTGCCAATGGTGTTAGGTCTGCAGTAAATATATTTCAACTTTAACCTTATTAAATTTGATGGATTATTCTTACAAACTATGAATATTGCTTTGATAAAACTGTATAACTTCGACTTCATTTATTGGAAAGTTACTACTCTTCCAAATAACATTTAACTATTTTAATACA